>CALYDF020006048.1:0-13790 GCA_944474145.2 Dicrocoelium dendriticum | reverse complement strand
AAGGTGTAGGCGCCTCGACCATGAACGTTTGCTTAGGTTATTAATGTTTTCCGGCAAGCCATCCTTCTCTCCCTCTTATTATTCATTATTTCGTATGTCCTCATGGTTGTATGGCAGCGAAGAATCAGTTCAAATGGCTGCTGTACAGCTGTCGTTGTTGTTGTTTGTGGTTAGTTGTTGTGGTCTGAGGACCTTATCACTACAAGTGCCCCACTTGTTTTTGCGCTTCTGAGCAAGGGCCCACCAAGGTGGTAAGTTCCAATTCTGTTAGATGCGCCGACGGGGAGAAAAGAGCACTTATCACGATTTAAGGGCAACTACCAGTTAATCGGCAAACCATGGAGTAGCTCGAGCTTAGTTTGTTATCTGTCCGCTTCTTCAAGACTGGATACTTCTACCCACAGCTTTAGGTCGTCGGCGTAGGTTAGGCAGTCCGCCTAAAGAGTGAACAGTATGTCGTTAGTGGAGATACTAAAAAGTACGAGACCGAGGACAGAGCCATTTTCTACCCCACTTGTCATGAGAACAGGAACAGAAACGGTGTCATTCAAGTTCACTTGCGTGGAGCGGTCGATTATGAAAGTCCAAGTTCAAGTGATGCTGGAAAGATAGGATAATCCAGTGAGCGTTCTTTCTTCAGTGAGCCGTTGAACCAGAAGTTGGCATGTTTGAAATACTGATGGACCTAAAACAGAGACCGCATTACACCCTGACTAACCAAGGAAAGCCCACGTATCCTGCCCTAGCAGTCCATCCTGGGCCAGTTACGTGTGGTAAAAGCAGAGAAAAAATAAACTCAAATGGCAAAAAGGAAGTGGAGACAGCTATTCAAGTAGAATAACAAGATAATTAGTCATGAAAATAGAACTTAAAATTGAATGTGGGTCAGTTAGGAAAATGGAAAGTTTGGTGTTGTCATCCAGGCGCATCGAGCTGGCGTAAAACCCTTAACAGTAGGTTCCCTAACCACGTGATTTGGAAGCGAATTCCAGCGATCTATAACGGCGCAACAGGAGTTTCCATCCTAATCCTATCAGGCGGTGGTTTATGCAGTTTCAGTGGGTGATCGCGGAGATTAGGTAACGTACCGGGACTAAATAGCCCTGATAAGTCCGGGCCAATCTTATCCGTCAAAACACGATAAAAGAGAATGAGGTCTGCTCTTATGCTTCGGTAGTGCACTGAGCACATTCCCAAACTAAGCAAGCCTTCAGGACGTCTGTCTACGTAGACCCTACACTAACCTAGTGTAGGAGGTTCCCATAAATACCGATTCCTTAAAGTTTAAACAGAAGCCGTTCATGCAGGAACCTTGTCAAAAGCGTTGCAGAAGTCAACAACCACAAGGTCCATGCTTTTGCCGGATTCTAGTGAACTTGCCCAGGCCACCTTAGCAACGAGCAGTTTGAAACACCGGAACATTGCACCTGATGGGAATAGAGGCTCGAGCTTTACACGCCCCGTAGGGTAAAAAGAGTTAGGGTCGGGTCCCATGACAGGACAAGCAACGTTATAGCGGGTTCATTGAGTTGTAGAGGGCAGGAGGGATGTACCTTGTCAGCCTCATCGATTCCGTATCAAACTGGGCTTGATGCGTGTCGTTGCATTACAACTTCCACGAGGGTTCGTCGCCATTGCAGTGACAGCCGCAAGATTCCAGCATCCCAGCGAATGTTTGTCTATCACCCGCTTGACACTTCCTCGGATGGAGCGTCTGCCATTTCTCCCTGTAAACTGTTCGAATCATTCACAATTCTAGTGGACGGGGAGACGTCCGTGCGAATTCTGTGTCTTCTTTGCTTGAATAATTTCCATGTGTGACCTAGTGTGGCACAGCCGGTGTTGGGTCGAAAGAATGGTTGTAACTCACCTCCAGGTTTCCCTCGTAGGATGCGCCTAGTGTAGGTGAGATCACTCCGGCGACGGCGGAGCGCGAAAGAAAACAGCTTTAGCTGTTGGAGTCGAATGGGGTACAGGAGATCACAAAGCACAAGCACAGCTTTCGATGCACTTCTCTAAACCTATTTTAGCAGGGCGCATTCAAAATTTGAAAGTGGATGGCTGGCTGGAAGGTCATATTCTAAGACTGGAAGGACGTACGAAGTGAACAAATGTCAAAAATCTCAGGAGTCATTTAAGCGAATTAGCTTCATATGGCACCCACCAGTTTTTTTTCAGCGGCCACCTTCTTCAACGTGTCCTACGTAGTTCTAAGGTCAGGAGTCAAGGTAACGCTGAGCTCTCGCTCGTGGGTAGTATTCCTGATAAGAAGCCCACCAATGTTGTATGCATCATATGTTTCAGTGCTACCCATTGGGAGCACAGCGCAGTTATCTCAATGTACTGGCAGTTCCAACTTGATGGACCATTCGTGTAGCTGGTCTATAGCCCCTTGTAATCTGTCCGCATCCTCAAGGCTGGATACCATTGATCAAAGCTTGAGATCATTGGCGTAGATCAGGCAGTCAGTTTGAAGTGTTCGGCAGATCGTCAACGTACAGTATGAAGCGCTCTGCTCGAAACACTTATCCTTGCGGAATGCCACTAGTCATAGGCATTGGAACAGAGAGGGTTTGGCTAATTGTGCGCGCATTGTCCTACCTCTTAAGAAATCAACAATTCAGGAAGGAGTTCTTGTACTGCCAATTCCCTGGAGTTTATGTAGCAGTCGTACATGTGGAACCTTATCAAAGGCTTTGCTAAAGTCAGTGAATATTCCGTCACTCTGTTTTCGGGCATTTACGGCTTCTGCCCATGTTTCCCTGGCGATTAGTAAGTTAGTGATGCATCAGCATGCTCTTCGGGAGCCACGTTTAGCAGAGGAGATAAGGTTTATATTCACGCAGTGTAGCTGGGGGTCGCACTTAACTATTCGTTCCATGCATACGACTGATGGCAGGTATAGTGGCTGATATTTGGCTGGACCTTGTTGGTTTCCCTCTCGTATTTGGTCAGGATAGTACCTGCTTCTTAGCCTGTGGGTAAGCAGCCGACTTCGAGGGATTGTCGAAATACCTAGCAGAGAGGGTGGCGACGTATTCGGCTATCGTTTTGAGGAAGTTGGGATGCAGTCCGTCCGGGCCTGGGTAGGAGTTGGGGTCAGTTCGAGGAGTAGCTTATTGACTACTTCGGGGTTAATTTCAACGTGGTCCATAGAGGAGTAGTGTGCAGGCATACAGTTGTTGAGCAGCGGAGACCACCGAGTAGACCGAGTAATATTGCGTAGCCAATAGGTTTGCTTTTTTATCATCACCATAGCGAACGGTACCTTACTTTAAAGAGGATAGAGCGGGGATTCCATGGCCCATTTTGGCAATTCGCTTCAGGTAGGCGACGTTTCTTGGGACAGTTTTAGGATTTCATAGCCAATCCATGTTCACTGTTTAGTCTTTTGTCTCATTTTCTCAGGGTGCATAGGGTGCTGGCAGTTTGTACTCTAAGTTGCCTGAGGTCAGTCATGTGTTCTTGAAATGGTCTCATAGTTTTCGTCGTTTTTCCATTAGGGATCTTACTTCTTTATCAGTACATGGGGGTCCTTTGGATGGCAGTTTGCGCTTGCAGTTTGGAACAACTGTTCACTGAGCCGCATCATGATAGATCGCAGTCGTTCTTATGCGTCATCAAGCTCTAACGATCGCGGAATATTCCAGTCTATGTTACTTGCGGTCGTAATTAATCTGGGCTTATTGCGCGGTGCTGGTGCGCTATATGTCCGGTACGCGAGACTAGAGACTAACAAAAAGCAATGAGTAGAGCACACAAAAGTAAAATAAGGAAAAGTTTATTGGACGGGAGGAGTTAATTAACGCTAGAAAAAGAGCACCAGAATAGAGCTAGCTAGGGAGAAATTATTTGGGCGTCGAGTGGTTTGGCGGAGCATCATTAGCAACCGAGTCGAGCGCCAAAGGCGGAAATCTGGTTCGTGTTTCAATCATACGGTAACAACGTTTCAACAGGCAAATGGCCTATTTCCTTAATAAATAAGAAAGCTTTAATTTTAGTATATTTTAGAGTAGTTCACAGAGTCATAGGGAGGAATCTCCAGGTCACTACAGGCTGGCCAGTGCACCAGAAATTTGGACGCAGTGTCCCCTGATCGTGAATTGTGATGCGTCGTGTCCACGAGTAGGGGACTGTACAGTGATCACTTCCCAAGAGGTTGGACTATCGTTAGATCTGAGACATCAGATGGGAACGAGATGAGAACCAGGTCGGGAATGTTTGGTGCC
Source organism: Dicrocoelium dendriticum (assembly GCA_944474145.2). Taxonomy (NCBI): domain Eukaryota; kingdom Metazoa; phylum Platyhelminthes; class Trematoda; order Plagiorchiida; family Dicrocoeliidae; genus Dicrocoelium; species Dicrocoelium dendriticum. The sequence continues at coordinate 9,561 of CALYDF020006048.1, read as the reverse complement.
TGACCAAGTATTGGTGTTAAGACATGCTGTTTCAGGTTGCACTCATGAACGGTATCGAGGTGATCAACCTCAAAGGAGCCAGACGGGAGGTCACTGTGAAGATAATCCCAGCTTATGTCGGGGTCGTGGAAGTTACCCAGAAGTAGACAGTTAGTTTCTCTGCCGTGGGTTCGCATGGAGCTTAATGGGTGTGAGACAGGTTTTGCGGGGCTATATAGACCAGTCCGACCAGCAGTGATTGGTTTCCGTCATGAATTCACTAGAGCATTTCTGACATATCATCCTTGTCACCATCTGGTTCGAAAATGTGGGCCAGACCTCCCACCAAAGAGATCGCATGGTAGTAGCTGAGATCCTGAAACAATAACGAGTCAGATACTTCAGATGACGGCCAAGTTTCGGTGAAAGCCATTAGGTCCGGTTTCTGTTAAGAGATAAGGAGTGGAATCACATCTAGCTTGGTTCTGAGAATGCGCACCTTCGCGAGTATTACCCGTAGTCCGTTCTTTATGTTTGAGGTCCTGGAAGAAGGAGCACTGGCCTCCATCGAGCTCTCTGAGATTTTGACCACGCGAAAATCTACTATGTGTAGAGCTGTTGCTTTATTTGCCCGTCGGGTTCGTAGTTGACAGAGGGTTTGCCTCATTCGGACTCTGTCTTCCGGGTAGAAGTCTTTCAGAACGTAGGTTTCGCTTGTGGCGAGGGGTCCATCTCAGGATGCGTTGGCACTCTTCTTCATCCTAACAGACGAATTTCAGGGGACAAACGTAGCTGGGTCCTCTGGTTTTCTATCAAGGCGAAAAGCAGAGATTAGCTTTATCCCTTGCTCAACCTCACCAACCAATCTGTAGACCATTCGTTTAAGGAAGGCTTGGTCGTCAAGTATCCTTTCATCTGGAGTACTTGGTTGGATTCTGTGACGTTTGGGAGTATCAAGCAGCGGTTGCGAGCAAGCGGCTTGCCTTTTTCCGCTGAGGCTGGCTTTAGTGGGCATTTCATTTCTCCGACCAGTTCCTCAAGCTGCTCCACTCTATTGCAGACGAGCTTTAGTTCTGCCTGTTTGTTGTTTGGTTTCATCTTGGGCCGTGAGGAGATCTTCTTGGCAACTTTCTTCACAGCTATGGTTGTCCTCGCTTTTGCTGTATTGCTGGCGGTATGTTGTCAACACAATGTGTAGGCGCCTTGACCCTGAATTTTTGCTTAGGGCATTAAGGATTCTAGGTAAGTCCCCCTTCTCTCCCTCTTATTATTCTTTATTTTCTAGGTCATCATGGTTTTAAGCCAGGGAAGCAACAGTTCAACTGGCTGATGTACTGCTATTGGTGAGGATGCTGATGGTGTTGGCGCTCGCGACTGCGGCATAGGAATTGGGCTTATGCGTCAGCCCATCACCGTTATCACTGGGCAACCGTGTTAAGTCCAACATGGTGAAGGACGCCAGGCCTTGTTCCTCTTTCGGTGCAGAATACCCAGAAGAGGGCAGACGCGCTGAATAGATATGTGGCTCGCTGTCCGTTTTGGAGACTGCTTGCGCGGAGGCAGTATGTCCGCTGAAAGGGTTCGTCAGTAGTTACTTGTCGCTGAACAATGTTAGAAACGAATCGCAGTAAAAGTTGTCGCCTTTAGAAGTAGTGCGCTGAAGACATTGGTAAAGATCAGCATCAATGTTACGGCAAGCTATATGCATCCATCGGTCGCAGCATGAGAATTGGACGGCATTTGAACGCGCGGTAACACTTCCCACAATCCACGCATTGGATGTCATAATTTCCAAAAGAAACATTTAACTATAATCAAATTTCGTCAAAGATGTATATTCAAACGCTTTTCTTCACGAGAATTTCATCTCGCGTGTTAGCCGTATATTCGGCAGGCTTAGGCAGGCGTTACAAGAATGCACCCCGGCTCAAATCCTGACAGCCCAGAGCGTCCTCCGAAACGGCTATGGAAATGAATTAGGTAGCAAAAGGAAGAACAAGTGGAAGACATTTATATCGGGGAATATCGCGGTGTAGCTCGGCCAGATGACTGTCCTGGCGAGTCCACAAATCCGCCAAAGTGGGCGCCAAGACTAACTGGGCAGGCAGAGCAATCGACGGACGGCAGTTTCGCAGAGCCAAGTAGGCGGGTCGCTAGTGGCACAGCAAAATGTGTGAAGTCAAGATGGTGAAGCTACCGATTTACTGCATGGAAGTGATTGGAATTGCGTGGAGGTGTGTACTTTTTAGTCCGCTTAACCCGAGAAATGGTGTATGAATGCGCCAATACCATGTTCACTATTGGTAACCGTTAGCACCAAATTAATTGGCGTTACTAAATGTGAAGGACGATGAGTTACAATATGGTGAGTAAACACTACGCAATTTCATTTTTCCCTCATTGGAAAAGGAAGCAATAAGCTGGTATTTCTCTGGTGACTGACAGTAACTTAATGACAGTCAAAATGATTGTCTATTCATTGAAGCATACCGGCAGGAACCTTTTCGCATAGAGAAGAAGATCCTGATCCATATTCTGGAAATTGCTGTGGTTGTATTTTCCTACATAGAAGGGTAGTGGTGGGTAACAGGTAGCAGTGAAATGTCACAGATAGATATACCGGTTCAAGAGGCCACTCTTCTGCTCTCGACTGCTCAGTGAATTCAAGGATTAATTGCATAACCGTTGGAAAATTAACCTTCGTCCTGAGCCGAATACCTGGAGCTATCTGTAAACGTAAGGGCAATGGATGCTGTACGAGAGGTAAGATTCAGATACAGCTTCACATGGACTGGGACGCTAGGAAAATCCATTGCGTGTTCCTTCTTGAGCGGATCGTCGAGCCAGGAAAGGTTGACGTGCTAGGATGGCTTGATAGGTATAAAACATAACACACGAAACATACCCTGGTCAATCAAATTACTGCTCACTTCCCTGCGCAAGCAGCCTCCACTGTGTAGGTTACGTGAAGTAAGAAAGAAGAAGAAAGTAAATAGAAGATAAAGAGGAATGAAAGTCATTTAAATGAAGGATAGCAACAAAGGGTAAGAAAATTACAGGATAAGCCATGAAAGTTTGAAGATGGATATGTTCATGATAAGGGAAAGGTTTCGTGTTGCCACCCAGAAGCGTCTAATTACCGCCCGAAATCCTTAACCCGTAGGTTCCCTGAGTACACTTTCTGGAAGCGATTTCCAGCCCTCGCTAACTCTACACGATAACAGAGTTTCCGCCCTGATCCGGTCAGAACGCGGCATGTGTAGCTTCACGAGATGCCCGCGAAGAAAAGGCAACCTAGCCTGGCTAAATCGCCAGCTCGTCCGGTCCAACCTTTCCTGTTAAAATGCGGTAAGTAAGACTTAGGTCTGTTTGAAGCCGTCGGTAGTGCATTGAAGGCATATCCAAGCTAAGTAGACGCTCGAGCTATGATTGCCCCGTAACCGCACGAACTATTTGGTACCTACTCTCAAAACCCTCTTGGGCTCCATTTCGTCCCGAACAGGGCAGGGCGGGCCAGCCTGGACGCAGTATTCCAGATGGGGCCGATAGCTGAAAACAACTTCACAAATATGTCGGCTGTTAAGCCCCTGAAAGTAGTGGTTGATAATGAAATACATATACAATGTGGGAGAAGTAGGTTTAATACAGAAATTTCATTAAATGGTGCTAATGGATACAACATGGTACCACAGTACTAGGCACTGGCACCAACAAGGCGCGAGCGTTTCGCTTTACGAGAAATGTGAATTTGACGTTTTACCTACCTACATGTTTCAGTCGGCAGATGAAACTGTCGAAGCTTTGTCACTAGTGATGAGCACTTCCTCAGCTCGAATAAGAGTTTTACTTGTGCATACAAGCCCTGGGCGGGCGTCCAAAGCGATTCTGGTGTGTATTCGCTCCCAATCTGCAAATAGGTGGTTGATACTGGAGGATTTTAATCTACCAGAAGTTTGCTGGGCAGATCTTTCTTGCAACTCGTCGGAAGGTACTTCCGGTGCAAATGTACTTGAGCTTACGCTACAAGTACCGTTGCATCAGTTCGTGGACTTCCCCACTAGGTAAATGGACGCCCAATTACCATCTACTTTGGATCTAGTGTTTGCCAAGTCACTAGACTTCGTAGGTGACAGTACCTAGGCTTTCTTTTAGGTGTAGGTGTTGAGGTTTGTTTATCGTTCAGGTGTACTGTGACCAGGCATCACCAGAGCATCACTAAACCATTTCCAAACATACGGCGCGCTAAATATCAGGCCATCGGAGGTTGATAAGGTTCAGGCGGCCTGGGATAAATTTAGGTCTTAAGGAAGTGTCTTCTCCCTACATCCCGCTTGCGAGGAGAGAGAAGAAACGAGGGCGCCCGCCGTGGATAAATACCACCAACGAAGCCTGCTCCAGAAGCGTTCCAGGTGCTGGAGGACCTACCGTGCGCCTCCATCAACTTGCACCTATGTTAGATACCGCGAGGCTAGAAATAGATGTGAACAACACTTAAGGCAAGCTCGGCTGTTGTAGGAAAAGGAATTGACTGCTGGCGCTTCGGAAAATCCGAAGCATTCCTTCGATTACATTAGAAGAGGTTTGGTACGTTCGGCAACACTTAGACTACTTCCTGAGCAGGTAGTTCCTGGTACGATCCATCCAATGAGGCTGCGATCGTGTCCTCCGTATCTTAATGTGATCCGCGTAGCTTTCTTCAAGTAGGTTAAAGTCACCAGGTATTAATTAGACACCTATTGGCAGCCGTAGTACGAAGGTACTCAATACCCTCCCGGGGGATACTTCCAGGACTTTGATATGCTACTACAACCGTAAACTGAGTAGAGGAAGTGCACACAGTAGTCCTCAGGGCCTCACTAGTTTTGCAAATCTGACCTATGCGCACATGTTTAGTGTAATGATAACAATGCAAGTCCACAGCCACCTCAAGCATGTGATGAAGGACAGAACATGTTGGCAAGCTAGTTGGTTAGGGGCCGTGGGGCACCACAAGCCTAGTGGAAGGCATTTAGGATGCCGCCGAGATGAGCCAGAGGTTAGGATGGAAGCGGAAATTTGGAAGGTTGAGAGCAACACGGCTTCACAAGGTACACAGGTCTCTCAGCCCTACCGCCTAGAAGGTAGATCTCGGAGCCTCGATACATATCAGGACAGACCTGGTGCACTGGTGACATAGTAGGCTACATAGATCTCTTAGCACTAGCAGCCATGATGTTTGTCTCGGAGCCTCAGTATATATCAGAACAGACCTGTTGCACTGCACTGTTGCATTGAAAGAGCACCAAAACTATCCGTCAGGAGGCTTCTATAGCTAGATGTTTGACAGCACTGGGACGATGCGGGTATGATTCCATGCATATAGTAACGGGACTGTCAAGAAAGGTATGGGCACAGATAACACTTCAGGAAACGTTGTCGTTCAGACCCATCCAAAGTGCTTACGCAAATGTGCCGGGCACATCATAGGCGTCACGTCAACACAGCGGATCACTAAGGAGTGGGGTAAAAGTAATGTACTAAAGGAAAGCATTGTGAGAAAGGAATGCATGGGCTGTGAGGCCCAGTTAAACAGCAATTGGGCCATTCCTGCGTGGATTACAGAGCCACCGTCAGATTCATTTGCCGAGTGTTCCAATCGATGCCGTCAACCGAGTAGTTGCAGCATCGCGTTCGCAAGGAAGAAGCACACGGAAATGAAACTGGAGATGGCCCTAAGAAGGGCCAAGTTTCCGTTCCCACAGGTTGGCCTTTAAGCAGTTAGGCCACGTCGTAACCATTGGCTGCAGTGGTTCAATGACAGTGGCACAGGACTTACTGTCCGGCGAGCAAATTATGGAAGTCCTCCTTAAAACGTCGGTATTTCCAGCAAACGGTTCATTTGCAGTGGAATCCAGATCTACACTGAGGAGGATGCAGGTAACAATATATTATTACATACTCAAATGCAGGTTTCCAGGTAGGCTGCAGCTCTGCTGATGTGTTTGTGTCATTTTGTAAGCGCATAAGCATACCGGGTGCGTAGTCCGTACTCTGTGTCGAAAATGCATAGCTGCAACAGGGTACCGCGTCATCAACATCCGAAGTGTCCGAGCGGAGGTGAATAGCTACCTAAAGGCGCTTTCCTTCGTACACAGGGGAAGTAGATGGGGTGGAGGATATCGTTATATTCGGAGGTGGTGTACGGCGCGAAGCTGAAACAACATTACGATTCCAACTCAAGTATGGCGCTGCTATGTGACGGCTTCTAGGTAAGTGTAACTGCTGCTGTCACTGGTGCAAACTTCGCAACCCTCGACATTGTTCTCCATCAAGCATTTACCGTGGTACAGTAGCCGGGGGTGCACGCAATGAACGCCCGTACCTGCAAAAGGTTCTTCGCAAGCGAAGCAAAATATAGTCAAAGTACAAACTTTGTGCCACCGCGGTCGCTCACGCGATGGTTGGCAGTGTGGCTTAACACTTACGACGAAATCACCTGGCGATACGTCTACAAGCTAAGCCATTTGTTTAATGAGGCTATCGATGAACCCCGATACCGCACTGGGGTTCCCGCCTTCCAGGCACTTAAGCCGAGCAAGCAGTTTTGCTAAGTTGGAATTGGGCTGCCTTGAGGTCGCTACCTTTAGGGTCCGAAGCAACATGGAATCCTCCGGTACGTTGTAATTCGTTAACCACCGACTACGGATAGGTACGTCTTCTAAAAAAGGGAATGAAAAAATTCGATGTTTTACCTGCCGGATGTTGATTTTCCTTATATAACATCAGTACGTGGAGGCACGGTATCCATATATGCCCGTAAAATGCGCATGTGCCCGTGCCATGTGTGCAGTCGACGTCATATTGATGGTGTTGATCTTGAACAACAAACTGTGGAAGTAGAAACATACAAGATGGCATACCATCCCCACTCCATTGTCTGAGTACACGGCACCGAAGTTCGGTGTTGTCAGATGACGCATAACCAGAGTGCCAGCGTACGTTGTTAGACGGCCCATCAGCATCCGCATGTAGGCGTTACCTTCATCTTCAAACGCCTGGTGTCTGTCATATAAGCATGTACCCTGCATCTGAAATTTTTGCGGTAGAACCTCAAACAGCTTCCACACGTTACTCACGGCGACACCAAGGCGGCCGGAAGCGTGGATTATTTTCTCTAAGCTAAGACTGGCATTCCCGACACGGTTGAGCGTGGTGTTCCCAAAATGCACCAATCCCGCATGAGCGAAGTTCGCTCACGACCGTTTGATGAACATCCAGAGGCTCCGTCTTCTGAAGTAGGTTAAGATCCTGCTGGAACCTAGAACAGTGTGAATGTCGGAAAAGCAGCATACTCTGTCTCCGTATCAAGCGTAAATAAATAAATAAATGAATACTCTATTCTCGACAATGCGAGGCACGCCCGTGGAGGCATGGTCAGATTTGTACAACTGTACAAACATTTTATGGCAACCGTAACAGTAACAGTAGAAAATTGGTCATGTGTCCATGATAAAATAAATAAATATGTAGTTTATTCTCAGTTTCATAGAGACGCACCAACTTAGGCATGATTTAGGTTTAAAAACAGTTGTGTATCACGATGATACATCAAGTTCAATCGTGTGTAGTTGAAACGGTGTCGGGAAGAGTTGCTGTGTGAGTCTATTCGACTTGCCAGTATGTAGTTGTGGGCAGTGACTTTATTCAGTGGCGAGTCACATCCGCCACGTCGCAGTGTTGTTAAACAGACATTTGTGGCTTTTTATAGGGAGAACGCTTGCCAGGCGAAAACCCACCACGTCCTGCAACACTGCCGTAAAGTATTTTGAACATTAATGTTGAACTGGCAAAGCCGCTTGACCGCTGGTTTTACCTTCGGTTTTTCGCAGAGTAATGGCTTCTAATTTCTTCCGTTAGTTGGACGGGTAATTTGATCGGGGTCGACATGATTTTTGAGGTCGGTGGAGGAGAGGGACATCGCGATTTTTCTTCTTGTTGTATGTCCAGGTGAGCAAAAGGTTCAACTTTTCCGCTGTCCAGATTTTTCAGATGTATATTGTATGGGAGTACGAGGATATGTCCAGTTCTCCATACTGGACAAGGGTTATGGTGATTGTAGTTCGGTGCTTTCGGAGTTCTAACATGCTGCATGTAAGTCCTTGTGTTTTGATACGTCCATCTTGGGCCAAAACTGTTCCTCAATCCAATCCCAGATCTCCAAGAAGTCCCGGACCTCAGAGAAAAGGGGCAAGTGAGGGACAACCGAGAGAAGACCGCAAGAACAGGCATGAGTTGAATATTGTCAATGTCTAGTGTTATAAAATTTGGGCTTGAGACAAAAGCATGTATACTGTGCAACAATAATTGTGCTAAAAATGACTTTTGAGTATCCTATAGAATCATTAGCCGTATAGGTGGATTTCTACCGCCTGCGTAGGGACAAGAGCGTTGCACTAGTAAGTAAAGTACGAGTATCCGTTTGATATGAGTCGATAATTGTTTGGGGATAGAGCAAAGAGAGTTAGAATGTTGGTAGTGATTGTCAGGTGCATGAACAGCACGTAGTGCAATCCGAGAGGGGGCATAATAGGCGAAAATAAATAGGTTGCTGCGAGAGAGTCTTAAAGCTCAATTGGTGGCAGGGCAGCGGATGGACTGGATGCACATATTCTAAAGGAGTAAGGGTTATTGAGATAGGGGTGGCTACTAACAAGCACTGGATCATCGCATATGCATGGGGCCAATGGCCATTTGCCACTTCTGAAGAGAGATGCCGAATTTACGACGACCGACAGATGGTGGCGCTAGGAGTGACTCAGTCGCCAGATGCAGCTATTCCAATCAGACGCTTGGCCACAAGCGTATGCCTATAGGGTTGCTGAGTGTATCTATAGGCCAGCGAAGCTAAGTGACAGGTCAATAGACCAGCTAAGCTGTGACGCAAAACAATCTGAGAGCATGAACGTTGTAAGAAGGGAGCGAGCTCCGGATATCCGCAAAGTTATATGGGAGCTATGGCGACTAGCTGCTGTTAAGCAGAGATAGTGGCTCTAGAAAAGAATGAATCAGTGGCTGGTGTAGCCATGTCACTAAAACGTTTGACACATACTGGATACCTATAGTTTCGATGGAGATATCAACATGAGAGCGAAGCTTTAAGAAATAGACGGCAAAAGAAAATGAAGGTTGGAGAGTCAGTGAGTGGCTCCTTGTAATCTACATGGAGCCAACAATGACTAGCTGCTGTCAAGAGGAGTTGACGCGAGTAGGACGAACGACACATAACGGCGCGTTAGGAGAGAGAAGAGTGACCAGCAATAGAGTTTGGATTAAGCCTTCAGTTACTAGTGGATCCTACGTGGCACCTAATATGTCCACAAAACATCTGAGCTGTGACGCAAGCAATCCAAGGGAATGAACATTGTAAGAAAGGAGCGACTCCTACAGAGCTCCGGATATCCGCAGTTAAAAGGAAGCAATGGTGACTAGCTGCTGCTAAGCAGAGATGGTGGCTCTAGAAAAGATTGAATCAGGGGCTCGTGCAGCCATGGCATTAAGACGTCCACTCTTGGATACCTACAGTTTCGATGAAGAAGCCAACAT
>CALYDF020006047.1:0-13791 GCA_944474145.2 Dicrocoelium dendriticum | reverse complement strand
CCCAACCAGGACGAAACCGCGGTCTTCGGGTTGCCAGTGTTGGGGTGAGCAACACTATAACTTTTCCATTTTACTTACGGTCTTTGTGATCGGAATGACCGAGGTCCACCTCAAGTGAACCGAGGTCTCAATAGAGGTTGCTTGTAGCAACCCAACCACCAAGCGGAGCCTCCAAGTCCAACTTTCGCATTCGCTCTTGGTGGACCAAGCGTTTGCTCGTGGATCTCAGTGGCATAGTGCTTATGGTGTCAACCATGAGCCACTAGACTCTGAGTTCCGGCCCAACTCAGGCTATCTCGAACTGATGAGTAACAACTAGGACGAAACCGCGGTCTTCGGGTGCCAGTGTTGGGGTGAGCAACACTATAATGTTTCCATTTTAATTACGGTCTTTTGTGATCGGAATGACCGAGGTCCACCTCAAGTGAACCGAGGTCTCAATAGAGGTTGCTTGTAGCAACCCAACCACCAGCGGAGCCTCCAAGTCCAACTTTGCATTCGTTCTCGCTGGACCAAGCGTTGCTCGTGGATCTCAGTGGCATAGTGCTTATGGTGTCAACCATGAGCCAACTAGACTCTGAGTTCCGGCCCAACTCAGGCTATCTCGAACTGATGAGTCCCAACAGGACGAAACCGCGGTCTTAGGTGCCAGTGTTGGGGTGAGCAACACTATAATGTTTCCATTTTACTTACGGTCTTTGTGATCGGAATGACCGAGGTCCACCTCAAGTGAACCGAGGTCTCAATAGAGGTTGCTTGTAGCAACCCACCACCAGCGGAGCCTCCAAGTCCAACTTTGCATTCGTTCTCGCTGGACCAAGCGTTGCTCGTGGATCTCAGTGGCCATAGTGCTTATGGTGTCAACCATGAGCCACTAGACTCTGAGTTCCGGCCCCAACTCAGGCTATCTCGAACTGATGAGTCCCAACCAGGACGAAACCGCGGTCTTCGGGTGCCAGTGTTGGGGTGAGCAACACCTATAATGTTTCCATTTTACTTACGTCTTTGTGATCGGAATGACCGAGGTCCACCTCAAGTGAACCGAGGTCTCAATAGAGGTTGCTTGTAGCAACCCAACCACCAGCGGAGCCTCCAAGTCCAACTTTGCATTCGTTCTCGCTGGACCAAGCGTGCTCGTGGATCTCAGTGGCATAGTGCTTATGGTGTCAACCATGAGCCACTAGACTCTGAGTTCCGGGCCCAACTCAGGCTATCTCGAACTGATGAGTCCCAACCAGGACGAAACCGCGGTCTTCGGGTGCCAGTGTTGGGGTGAGCAACACTATAATGTTTCCATTTTACTTACGGTCTTTGTGATCGGAATGACCGAGGTCCACCTCAAGTGAACCGAGGTCTCAATAGAGGTTGCTTGTAGCAACCCAACCACCAGCGGAGCCTCCAAGTCCAACTTTGCATTCGTTCTCGCTGGACCAAGCGTTGCTCGTGGATCTCAGTGGCATAGTGCTTATGGTGTCAACCATGAGCCACTAGACTCTGAGTTCCGGCCCAACTCAGGCTATCTCGAACTGATGAGTCCCAACCAGGACGAAACCGCGGTCTTCGGGTGCCAGTGTTGGGGTGAGCAACACTATAATGTTTCCATTTTACTTACGGTCTTTGTGATCGGAATGACCGAGGTCCACCTCAAGTGAACAGAGGTCTCAATAGAGGTTGCTTGTAGCAACCCAACCACCAGCGGAGCCTCCAAGTCCAACTTTGCATTCGTTCTCGCTGGACCAAGCGTTGCTCGTGGATCTCAGTGGCATAGTGCTTATGGTGTCAACCATGAGCCACTAGACTCTGAGTTCCGGCCCAACTCAGGCTATCTGGAACTGATGAGTCCCAACCAGGACGAAACCGCGGTCTTCGGGTGCCAGTGTTGGGGTGAGCAACACTATAATGTTTCCATTTTACTTACGGTCTTTGTGATCGGAATGACCGAGGTCCACCTCAAGTGAACCGAGGTCTCAATAGAGGTTGCTTGTAGCAACCCAACCACCAGCGGAGCCTCCAAGTCCAACTTTGCATTCGTTCTCGCTGGACCAAGCGTTGCTCGTGGATCTCAGTGGCATAGTGCTTATGGTGTCAACCATGAGCCACTAGACTCTGAGTTCCGGCCCAACTCAGGCTATCTCGAACTGATGAGTCCCAACCAGGACGAAACCGCGGTCTTCGGGTGCCAGTGTTGGGGTGAGCAACACTATAATGTTTCCATTTTACTTACGGTCTTTGTGATCGGAATGACCGAGGTCCACCTCAAGTGAACCGAGGTCTCAATAGAGGTTGCTTGTAGCAACCCAACCACCAGCGGAGCCTCCAAGTCCAACTTTGCATTCGTTCTCGCTGGACCAAGCGTTGCTCGTGGATCTCAGTGGCATAGTGCTTATGGTGTCAACCATGAGCCACTAGACTCTGAGTTCCGGCCCAACTCAGGCTATCTCGAACTGATGAGTCCCAACCAGGACGAAACCGCGGTCTTCGGGTGCCAGTGTTGGGGTGAGCAACACTATAATGTTTCCATTTTACTTACGGTCTTTGTGATCGGAATGACCGAGGTCCACCTCAAGTGAACCGAGGTCTCAATAGAGGTTGCTTGTAGCAACCCAACCACCAGCGGAGCCTCCAAGTCCAACTTTGCATTCGTTCTCGCTGGACCAAGCGTTGCTCGTGGATCTCAGTGGCATAGTGCTTATGGTGTCAACCATGAGCCACTAGACTCTGAGTTCCGGCCCAACTCAGGCTATCTCGAACTGATGAGTCCCAACCAGGACGAAACCGCGGTCTTCGGGTGCCAGTGTTGGGGTGAGCAACACTATAATGTTTCCATTTTACTTACGGTCTTTGTGATCGGCATGACCGAGGTCCACCTCAAGTGAACCGAGGTCTCAATAGAGGTTGCTTGTAGCAACCCAACCACCAGCGGAGCCTCCAAGTCCAACTTTGCATTCGTTCTCGCTGGACCAAGCGTTGCTCGTGGATCTCAGTGGCATAGTGCTTATGGTGTCAACCATGAGCCACTAGACTCTGAGTTCCGGCCCAACTCAGGCTATCTCGAACTGATGAGTCCCAACCAGGACGAAACCGCGGTCTTCGGGTGCCAGTGTTGGGGTGAGCAACACTATAATGTTTCCATTTTACTTACGGTCTTTGTGATCGGAATGACCGAGGTCCACCTCAAGTGAACCGAGGTCTCAATAGAGGTTGCTTGTAGCAACCCAACCACCAGCGGAGCCTCCAAGTCCAACTTTGCATTCGTTCTCGCTGGACCAAGCGTTGCTCGTGGATCTCAGTGGCATAGTGCTTATGGTGTCAGCCATGAGCCACTAGACTCTGAGTTCCGGCCCAACTCAGGCTATCTCGAACTGATGAGTCCCAACCAGGACGAAACCGCGGTCTTCGGGTGCCAGTGTTGGGGTGAGCAACACTATAATGTTTCCATTTTACTTACGGTCTTTGTGATCGGAATGACCGAGGTCCACCTCAAGTGAACCGAGGTCTCAATAGAGGTTGCTTGTAGCAACCCAACCACCAGCGGAGCCTCCAAGTCCAACTTTGCATTCGTTCTCGCTGGACCAAGCGTTGCTCGTGGATCTCAGTGGCATAGTGCTTATGGTGTCAACCATGAGCCACTAGACTCTGAGTTCCGGCCCAACTCAGGCTATCTCGAACTGATGAGTCCCAACCAGGACGAAACCGCGGTCTTCGGGTGCCAGTGTTGGGGTGAGCAACACTATAATGTTTCCATTTTACTTACGGTCTTTGTGATCGGAATGACCGAGGTCCACCTCAAGTGAACCGAGGTCTCAATAGAGGTTGCTTGTAGCAACCCAACCACCAGCGGAGCCTCCAAGTCCAACTTTGCATTCGTTCTCGCTGGACCAAGCGTTGCTCGTGGATCTCAGTGGCATAGTGCTTATGGTGTCAACCATGAGCCACTAGACTCTGAGTTCCGGCCCAACTCAGGCTATCTCGAACTGATGAGTCCCAACCAGGACGAAACCGCGGTCTTCGGGTGCCAGTGTTGGGGTGAGCAACACTATAATGTTTCCATTTTACTTACGGTCTTTGTGATCGGAATGACCGAGGTCCACCTCAAGTGAACCGAGGTCTCAATAGAGGTTGCTTGTAGCAACCCAACCACCAGCGGAGCCTCCAAGTCCAACTTTGCATTCGTTCTCGCTGGACCAAGCGTTGCTCGTGGATCTCAGTGGCATAGTGCTTATGGTGTCAACCATGAGCCACTAGACTCTGAGTTCCGGCCCAACTTAAAGCTCGAAGTGCTTTTGCTAACCTTCGCTACCAATGGCGGCGGCGCGACATCACTCTCGCCCTGATGGGTAGAGTGTACAATGCAGCAGTACGTTCGACTCTATTGTACGGTTGTGAAACCTGGCCGCTTAAAGCAGCGGACCTGAAGAGGCTAGTTACGTTCGACCACCGGTGCCTTCGTAATTTAGCACGCATCTGGTGGGAACACCGCGTGAGCAACGAGCGTTTTCGACGCCTCGTTTACGATACAGGAAAATTATCTTAACCGCTCAGCACCGTTATTTCACGCATCGGGCTCCGATGGCTCGGTCACATGTTACGCATGCCAGCCCACCGACTCCCGCGACGTGCGTTGTTTGCGCGCCGGGGTGTGGATGGAAGAAGAGGAGGGGTGGCCAAGCGATGATTTGGTCGAAAAGAATCAAGGCTCTCACTTCTGAGCCGGCCTCGGTTTTATCGTCTCGACTCCCTGGTTGGGGTCCGAAACACGATGAACACGTTTGGTTGGACACACTTGATGATATGGCTAGGAGCCGACCTCAGTGGCGTTCGTGCTGTGAGTTTCTTTGTCCCACCCCATCCCTCTTAACCTCCCCCTCCAACCACGATCTCATTCTTTGGCCTTATATAATTTTGCATAGTAATTTTTTGGTGCACAGCAGCCGGCTGGTAGCTTACCGGAACGATGCCCATCCGTTACCGGTAGCTCGGCCAGCTTGCACCAGTTGCTTTTTTTCTCTTTTTTTCTATGTATTGCGGCACAGTAGCTGAGGTGTTCCCCACCTCCAGCTAACGTGTAGTGTAATAGTGTGTGTGTGTGTGTGATCCGAATGGAAGGAGGCTGTCCTCTGTCCTGTCTTCAAAAATGTCGACAGGAATCTGTCAGCCAACTATAGGCCAGTTAGTCTGACTAGCGTCGTGGTCAAACTGCTTGAAAATCTGGTGAGAGATTCGTTGGAATGTCACCTGAATAGATTTAATCTACTCAGTAGTGCACAACATGGATTCCGGAAGGGGTTTTCGTGTTTGACGAATTTGTTGGTTGATCGTGAAGCTTGGGCCAAGGCAGTGGACAATGGCCACGTGGTGGATGTGCTTTTCGTAGACTTCTCGAAAGCATTTGATAAGGTACCCCACTTGAAGCTATCACAAAAGCTGAGGTCCTACGGCATATCTGGCCGCGCCCTTCACTGGGTATCTGCGTTCTTGCAGGGAAGAGAGCAGTGTGTACGTGTGGGTTGCAGCTTATCCTTTAAGCAAGCGGTCCTTAGCGGTGTCCCACAGGGCTCGGTCCTTGGACCGATGCTGTTCTCCATCTACGTCAACGATCTCCATGGAGAGCTTCGGGTATCATTCCTATTGTTTGTTGATGACCTTAAGCTATGGAATGTCGTAAGTGTTCCTGGGGGTTCTGAGGTCATGCAGCATGCACTGGACAGACTCTGGGACTGGTCTACTTTGTGGCTACTGCCCATAAATCAGGCTAAGTGTTCCGTCCTTCGTATAGGAGCAAGTTTCCCGCCTTCAAGCTACGTACTCGGTGGGGTCGAACTCCCCCTTGTCTCCAACCAGGTAGACCTAGGTGTCGTTCATTCCTCATCTTTGCATTCTGGTGACAACTGAAAGAAGGCCGCTAGTAGGGGTTTCAGAATGTTGTGGTTAATACGCCGTTCTTTCGGGGTCTTAACTGCTGACATATTTGTGAAGCTGTTCTCAGCTTTCGTCCGGCCTCATCTGGAATACTGCGTCCAGGCTTGCCCGCCCTGCCTTGTTCGGGACAAAATGGAGCTTGAGAGGGTTTTGAGAGTAGGTACCAAATTGGTCGAGGGGTTACGGGGGCAATCGTACCCCGAGCGTCTACTTAGCTTGGGTATGTATTCAGTGCACTACCGAAGGCTTAGAGGAGACCTAATCCTTACTTACCGCATTTTAACAGGGAAGGTTGGACCGGACTTGAGCTGGCTATTTAGCCCGGCTAGGTTGCCTTGTCTTCATGGTCATCCCATGAAGCTCCACAAGCCGCGTTCTGACCGCATCAGGGCCGAAACTCGGTTATCGCGTAGAGTTATCGAGCGCTGGAACTCGCTTCCAGAAAGTGTGGACAGTGAACCTACGGTTAAGAGTTTCGAGCGTCAGTTAGACGCTCTTGGGTGGCAACACGAAACCTTTCCCTTCTCCTGACCATATCCATCTTCAAACTTTTAGTTCTTATTCTGTCATTCTCTTCACTCTTTGGTGTTATCCTTCATTTTAATGACTTTCATTCCCCTTTATCTTCCATTTACTTTCTACTTCTTTCTTACTTCACGTAACCTACACAGCGCGGACTGCTAGTGCAGAGAACGTGGGCAGTAATTGGTTGATCAGGGTGTGTTTCGGGTGTTTCGTTTTAGATCTATCAAGAACTAGCACCTTATCATTTCTTGGCTCAACGATTTGCTCAAGTAGGAACATTCAAGGCATTTTCCTATCGTTCCAGTCCATCTGAATCTGAAACAGACTACTTTGTTCTATCCGAAGAACCTACTCACGATTGACGCCGGAGATTTTCAGACTTATCTTTTCCTCCCATGTGCGTCCAGTCCTCTAACATGGATTGCCCCCAGTTCATTCACTTACAAAGCTTGAACATGGCTTGGTTGAAAAAGTTCAGCGACGCGGTTCTAAGTACCTCTTTGAGTTCCGACACCAAATTTGCGAAAACTAAACTTAAGTGTTATTACAGTTATGTCCAGTCAAAGGCTTCTTTAAGAGAGGTGGTTGGCTGTCTTACCATGGAGAACGGTACCCAGGTTGTAGACGACGCTGATAAAGTAGAAGCGCTGCTACGTGTCTGTCAAAACCTGCATCGGAAGGATAGTGGGTCAGCCTTGCCATCACAGCCGCACTGCTCAATTACCTACACAATGCGGGAAATTATTCTCAATGTGTCAGAGGTCTTCACAGTGCTGGCCAGTTTGAACCCTTATAAATCAGCTGGTCCTGATAGCGTACATCCCGCCATAGTTAAGCCTCTAGCTGATGTCCTTCAGTATCCCGTAACGGAGTTATTCTACTAGTCTCTTCAAGAAGGCAAGCTGCCACGTGATTGGAAGGAGGCGACTATTGTTGCCATCCACAAAGGGGTTCTAAGTCGGTGCCTTTTAACTATAGACCTGTCAGTTTGACCAGCATCATGCTGCAATGCTTGGAAAAGCTTATAAGGAACAGGATCTGTGCGCACTTGACTGAGCACAATCTAATTAGAGCGGAACAGCATGGCTTTCTTAAAAAGAAATCTTGTCTTACCAATTTATTGTACTTTTTAGACGAGGTTACCCGTTGTCTTGATGGTGGGATATCGGTAGAGGTGTGCTATTTGGACTTCAGTAAAGCCTTTGACTCTGTGAATCATCGATTTTTAATTGAGTAGCTGACATGGTTTGGATTGCATCCTCAACTATTACTATGGCTTTCTGAATTCCTACGTGGAAGGCCATTCAGAGTCAGGGTTGGGGAAGCGAGTTCTAGTGTTTTCTTCTTGTCTACAGCGGTGTCCCGCAAGGTTCAGTACTGGGTCCATTGCTGTTTCTTATGTTTATAAATGACCTGGCTCCTCTTCATGCGGATCCCTGCTACATCTTCGCAGATGACTTGAAGCTAGTCAGTAGGGGAAACGGAGCGACATTGGCTAAGGACATCATCACTGTGGTGAATTGGTCAAGCCCATGGGACCTACCTCTAAATGCCAACAAATGTCAACTATTGCCTAGTAGTGGTAGCGGAATTGCAGTTCAGTATCCTGTGGGATCTCTATCATTGCGGCGTACTGACGAAGCCCGTGATCTAGTTGTCATCGTAGCGAACAATTTTAAGTCTTCGGCACAGTGTCGCCATGCTGCCAATAAAGCGCGACACGAGTTATTTTGTCTTAGGAGGGCGCTGAGTAACACTAAAGCAGAAGTATTCTTGCCGTTATATAAAGCAGTGCTTAGGCCAAATCTGGAGTATTGTGTTCAGGCCTGGTCACCGTACCTCCGGAGTGACATCATTTGTATACAAAAGATTCAGAAACTTGCGACCAGGATGATTGAATGTCAACGAGGGAAGTCTTGCGAAGAACGTCTAAGTAGCTTAGGATTATTTTCCTTGGAACAGCGTAGGTTGAGGGGATTTGATAGAGACGTTTAAGATCATTAAGGGACTTAGTGGTATTAGCTCCACCTATCTGTTTCAGTTGGCTATGTCAGACCATCTGCGCGGGCATCGCCTGAAGCTCAAACATCACAGAGCTCGTTTGGACATCAGGGTAAAGTTTTTTACGAACCGAGTAGTTAACTTCTGGAATAGACTTCCTTCTGATTTAGTGGAGTCTAAGACCGAAGATGTCTTCAAAACGGGTTTAGACGATTGTTGGTCCATCCTTTTTCCAGAGATATTGTAGTTGTACTGGAATATGTAGTGTATTTTGATGCTGGCATATGAAAGTGCAAAGATTGCTCTTGTTCTTGCTTCATTCCTTTGCAGAAGCAAGAAGAGACAATCCAACATCGAAGTGCCGGGGGCCGCTTCACTTACCGGTACAACAACTGGACGCTCGTTAGGCGGAAGCCTCTATCGTCCGTCTGACCTGACCTGACCTGTCATATCACATTCGTCTCCAGCATTTGAATATGTTCTCCCTGGGATATCGATGTCGCCGAGGCGATCTGATCTACGCTCGGCGCAGTCTGCGAGGCGATATGGGAAACGAGGTCTAAAGTTTCTTCCAGATTAACACTGAGTGTTCGACTCGGGGCCACTGTGGCTCAGTACATTGCTCCACCTATCACGCAGGTTTTCTGTCGATCGTTTCAGTCCGGACTTCTCCCGACCGCTTGGAAGATGGGCATCATCAAGCTCATATACAAAGGAGGAAACCGGCAAGACCCAGCTAGCTACCGGCCCATTTGCCTTACATCGATAGTGTACAAAATCATGGAACGGGTCCTGAAACGGGCGCTTCGGCTTCATCTCAAGCGGATAGATCTGATATCCAGTGCCCAACATGGTTTTCGCAAAGCTCAGCACCCGCCGGAGGGTGACTTGGCGCCCACCAGCCTCGAACCAGCCTTGGACGCAGATCGATCACATTGCTATCAGTTACCGCTGGAGAGGCTGCATCCAGAATTGTCGCTCGATTTGGAGCACATATGTGGACACCGATCATGCACTTGTATGTGCTGACATGCGGATGCGTTTTGGCGGACGCCCACGACGACGCTGTGAGCGTATTGACACCAGCCAACTGACAAAATCAGCTGTTCTGAATGCGTATCGAAGTACGCTAACATGCGAGTTGAGCAAGCGCTCACAGGAGACAATTGATGGTCACTGGTCACATGTTCGCCAGACCTTACTAGCAGCAGGAAAATCCTCATGTGGTATGTCTAATAGACAACATGGACATTGGGTCTCTTCGCAGTCTCTGGAACTTATAGATGCTCGCCGGCAAATCCCGGCTGGAAGCGAGCACAATGAAACTCGCAAAGAGCTCCGGGCAAAACTCCGTGCTAGCCTGAAGAGAGACCGCGAATCTTGGTGGTCTCATCGTGCGTCAGAGATGGAAGTGGCCGCTGCCCTTGGCAACCATCGTAAGTTATTCCGTCTGATACGGGAAACGGGAGGCAGGAGACCTGGTGTTAGTGAAACTATACGTGACGAGAGTGGACAGCCTATCCACAATTTGTCAAAACGTCTGGAGCGTTGGGCTGAGCATTTTGCGAAGCAATTTAATCGGCTAGAATTATTCGATTCTTCGCCGGTCCCTGATCGCCCTGCTCCCTGGGCTGTCCCTTTGGATCCACCCTCTTGTTCAGAAGTCGAACGTGAGATCGGACTGTTGAAGTTGAACACAGCCGCGGGACCAGATGATCTTCCTCCAGCCCTCTTTAAATTCGGAGGCTCTGCTCTTGTTGATGCTTTGCATGAATTACTAGTGAAACTGCGGGAGCAGGAGACTGTCCCAACCGACTGGAGCCGCTCGGTTATTGTTCCCATCTTCAAAGGCGGCTCGCGCTCGGAATGCGGCAACCATAGAGGAATCAGTCTGATCTCCATCGCCTCCAAATTACTCGCCTCTATAATTCTTCACATACTGACTGGCGCTCGTGAAAGCCCGATTCATGAGGAGCAAGCAGGGTTTCGTCGAGGTCATGGCTGCATCGACCACATCTTCACTTTGCGTCAGTTGTTGGAGCACCGTCACATATTGGCGGCCTACCGTAGTCGTGTTCCTCGACATCAAAGGTGCCTTCGATTCGGTTGATCGATGTGCCCTTTGGAATTGTCTACTCAGGAAAGGTGTGCCCGAGAAATATGTAAATATTATCCAAGCATTATATGCGCGTAGCACGGGCAGAGTGAGGGCTTACGGCAAGCTGGCGCCACCCTTCAGTATCTCCAGCGGTGTGAGACAAGGATGCCCGCTGTCACCTTTCCTCTTCAACTTCGCTATTGCCGAAGTCATGGAGATTACATTTACAGGACATGACTTGGAAGGTGTGGAGCTACTCCCAGGAGAACGACTTCTTGACTTGGAATATGCAGATGACATTGCCCTCATCTGTGACAGCTCCCAGACGTGCCAAGCCGCGCTAGACAGATTAGCACTGGCTGTCAGCCGCTTCGGGCTTTGCTTTGCACCATCGAAATGCAAAGCGTTCCTCCAAGCTTGGCAGGGATCGCCTCCTTTGCTAACCCTTGGTGGGGATTAGCTAGAAGTCGTTCAGAAATTCAATTACCTGGGAAGTTGTATCAGCGCCCTTGGGATCGAAGACGAGATCACGAACCGTATAGCGAAAGCTCGAAGTGCTTTTGCTAACCTTCGCCACCTATGGCGGCGGCGCGACATCACTCTCGCCCTGAAGGGTAGAGTGTACAATGCAGCAGTACGTTTGACCTTACTGTACGGTTGCGAAACCTAATCCCTAAGGTCGGCGGACATGAAGAGGCTAGTTACGTTCGACCATCGGTGCCTTCGCAGTTTGGCTCACATATGGTGGGAACACCGCGTGAGCAAAGCGTGCGTTCGACACATTGTTTACGTCCCAGGAAAATTATCTTAACCGCTCAGCACCGTTATTTCCCGCACCAGGCTCCGATGGCTCGGCCACGTGTTACGCATGCCAGCCCACCGACTCCCTCGACGTGCGTTGTTTGCTCACCGGGGATGTGGGTGGAAGAAGAGGAGAGGTGGCCAAGCGATGACTTGGTCCTGGGGATTGAAGTCCCTCACTTCGGAGCTAGCCTTGGTTGGAGCGTCACGGCTCCCTGGTTGGGGTCCGAAAGACGGTGAACACGTTTGGCTGGATACACTTGCTGACATTGCAAGGAGCCGGCCTCAGTGGCATTTGTGCTGTGAGTTTCTTTGTCCCTCCCTATCCCTTTTAGCCTCCCCCTCCATCTACGATCTCATTTCGTAGGGTAAAACATAACATTTTTTTGTTTTTGCCTAGTAGCCGGCTGTTAGCTTACCGGAACGATGCCTATCCGTTGTTTGTAGCTCAGCTGGCATGCAACTGTTGTATCTATTTTTCCTTTGTGTATTTTGTTATATGTATGTATGTATGTATGTATTTCCTTCAGTGAGCCTCACACGTTCTAATCTTGATTGCAGATCATGGGAATCGAAGGCGGTTGATCGTGGTGCATGGCGCGATCTAATCACGAAGGCAGTTGGTGAGGTGCGGGAGAAATCCCTCATGCATGCAGAGAAGAAGCGGCAAGTGCGGAAGCGGCAAGCACCGATGAATTGTACTCCATCGACATCGAGCGCATTGTGCTGTAGAACATGCGGTCGCGAGTGCCTTAGTCAGGCAGGCCTAGTGAGCCATGAGAGAGGTCACTCGGGACCACTGCCGAAGCGCCGACGGGTCCCGCAGTGAACGTAGGCAGCACCGGCGCAGCGTTTGTAGGCACGCTGAATTCGATTTACTAACCGCATGCTTGCATGCTAAGTCTCTTTATTTCAGGTGGTGGGTTTTCGGTTCTCTCCTAATGCCTTTCTTTCTCATATAAATGTCTAGTGGGCCATGCGCTGTGCCATTTGGGGCCACTACAGAAGCGACGACGGGTCCTGCAGAGAATTACGGCGAGCCGGCGCAGCGTTTGTAGGCACGCTGATTGCGATTTACTAACCGCGTGCTTGCATGCTTAGTCTCTATATTTCAGGTGGTGGGTTTACAGTTTTTACCTTAATGCTTTTCTTTCTCATATAAATATCTCCCTGTACTTTATTCCATTAACTTGCACACATCGCTTCAGCCTATTGTATTCGATTTCCGTAACATTTTTGTGTTCGTGGCATTCCGTGAACTATACTTCCTGACCTCGTGCACTTAGCTAGGATTTGTTTGTAAACAACTTATTACGTATGCTATTTACTTAAGGTTCATATCACCGTTTCCTTATGCATTAATCGAGTTTTTCTCTTTTTCTTTCTCTCTCTCAAGTGATTGGCTGTTGTTTGATATCCCCGGTGTGGCTGCGCTTGATGTGCATGTTGACAAGGTGCCTACCTGTCTATTACCCACTACCTCGTCCATACTGGCTCCAGGAGACAGTTGGTCGTTGCTGGAGGGGACGGGGTGCACGGTCCTTGTGGCCGTGCTAGACTCGAAGAGTGGTTCCATGCACTCAGTATGGAGCGGACTACGGTCCAGCCACCGCCTTGTGTGCGGTTGATTCCCCAAATACAGCGCGCTTGTGTTTGCCTGTGAAGGAGTGTGGGCCGGCTCCGTTGATGAAACGTGGTTCCCATCCGCATGCCTCCCGGTCTTATTCCTTCGGGTTTACACTGGATATGGGGTATGTGGTTGGAGCTGTGGGTGGTGCAGCGCAAGCCATCCATGGTCCCTCTGTAGGCGCAGGCGTCCTGTGGCTTGCCACAGTGACAGGCAAATCCGAAACCGGATGCCGCCAACCATTTCCTTCATGTAGTGCCCCATGCTGAGGCTGATGTTGCATTCTTGATGCTTCTTCACCGCAGTTGGGCTAAACCAACTTACACTTAAACTAGGTCTTTCTAAGCTGGATAAATTTCATTCCGCTTTATTTGGTTTGTTCTGCCTCCCTGAATAATGTTCTATTAATTGGCCACGTTGCTTACACTAATTGCGCTTATCTTCGGTAATTTTGTTGCGTTTGTAGCATTTTAAGTAACTTGTGGACATTTCTTACTTATCACGGATTTGTTGCTGACCAACTTACTTCATATGGTAATTTAGCGAAGAGTTATGCCACCGTATCTGTATGCATTATTGGATTTATTTTATTTCAGCTTGTCGTTTAAATTGAATGGCTATTGTTTGATATCCCTGGTATGGTTGCGCTTGATGTGTATGTTGACAAGGTGCTTACCTGTCTATTACCCACTACATCGTTCATACTGGCTCCAGGAGACAGTTGGTCGTTGCTGGAGGGGACGGGGTGCACGGTTCTTGTGGCCGTGTTAGGCTCAAAGAGCGGTTCCATGCACTCAGTGTGGAGCGGACTACGGTCCAG
>CALYDF020006046.1:0-13799 GCA_944474145.2 Dicrocoelium dendriticum | reverse complement strand
AGTGATGCAGCAACTCCTTGGTTCATCAACCATGGACGTGACTTAATTTCGCGAACTATGGCTACAGAAGCTACCTTAAACCACGCAAGCGATTCTAGCAATCGTGGGCTCCGTTTCGCTCACTCAACTAGCTGACTTAGCAGACCGGGTCATCAAACGATCACAGCCACAAGCCGACGCTAGCAAGGTCAATGCGGTTGCGTCCCAGAGCACTACTATCCTTAACTTACAGTCAACTGTAGAAGCTCTGCAAGCACAAGTTGCGACACTTAGTCGTCAGGTTCAACAGGTTACTATGAACCGTCGTCGTCATAGCCGATCAAAATCACCCTTAAAACACACCGAGTCTAACAACAGATAACTTCACTGTCGGTATCATCAACACTTTTTTACCGCAGCCTTGCACCTTCGCCGAGAAGCAGGGAAACTTCTCGATCGGCTCGTAGGGGCGACGGGCGCGACCGAACAACACCAAAGTCGCCTCATCAGCGTTAGGGATTTAACTTCCGGCACTGCGTTTCTAGTCGACACCGGAGCCGAAGTTAGCGTTATACCCCGTAGCTTACATAAGGTTGCCTCACCCTCACCGACCAAGCTGTGTGCCGCCAATGGCACACCAATCGCAACTTTCGACGAAAAGCTGCTAACGCTCAATCTAGGCCTTCGGCGAAACTTTCGCTGGGCTTTCATAGTAGCAACCGTGCCTTTCGCCATCATAAGCATAGACTTTCTTCAACCTTCTCGTTGACGCTAGAAGGAAGAAGCTTATTAACTCTAGGACACAGCTCAGTGTTATCCGGACTAGCGCCAACGTGGCTGCTATCACTTCTATTCGTATCCAATCTCAGGCTTCACAGCCTTTTATAGACCTTTTCAATTAGCATCCTAAACTCATTCGCGTTCCGAACGACCTGCCTCCTGTGGCGTCAAACGTCATGCATCACATTTGCACTAAGGGTCCACCTGTTTCGGCCCGCCCTTGCAGAGTAGTCCCGGACAAGCTCAAAGCTGTTAAGGCGGAATTCGAGCAAATGCTCAAACTGGGAATAATCCACCCGTCCAAAAGTCCATAGGCATCGTCATTATACATGGTGCCGAAGAAATCCGGTGACTGGCGCCCCTGTGGTGACTACAGGGCAATTAACAAAGCTACCGTCCCGGATCAGTACCTCATTCCTCATATGCACGATTTTATCTCATCTCTAGTTGGTAAGTCGATCTTCAGCAAAACCGACCTAGTTCGCACCTACCACCAAATGTCTGTGGCACCAGACGATAGTAGTGCTAGGTTGTCCCGAAATCAATCGCATTTTTAGCACACTTTTTCAATCACTATTTATTTCAAACAAGCAATAATATTTGAACAACATAACATTCATTGTTATCGACGACGTACTACCAACACTTAGGCAAGTTGTAGATGCCTCTCTCGTAGAACGAGCTGGGCTGGCTGTCAAAGTATTGGGCAATGTATGTTTCGATATGGTTGCGGTCATGGAATCTCTTGTCCTTGATGTGATTTCGCAACAAGCGGAAAAGATGGTAATCAATAGGAGCAAGGTCTGGGCTATATGCTGGATGCATAAGAGTTTGGATATCGAGCTGTTGAATTTTGAGACGCGTCATCTTTGCCACATGAGGACGTGCGTCGTAATGCTGGAGAAGGGTTCGGGTCGATTTTGGACGCTTTTTCGGTGTTCGTCGACCATCTTTAGCAGTTGCTGACAGTAGACATCGGCAGCAACAGTGGAGTTGTCAGGAAGCAATTCACAATATGTGGCGCCGTGGCGATCCCACCAGACTGACAGCAGCACTTCTTGCTGTGCAGTTCGCCTTTCGCGACTTGTACTGGCGTTTCATCCGCTGCGACTCACTGACGCTTCCTGCTATGGGGTTCACATGGATCATCCACTTCTCGTCTCCAGTAAAGATATTGTCCAGCCATCGATGATTGTGTCCTCGGGTGAGCAATGAAAGTGCGATGGCACAACGGTTCGAAAGCTGCTCATCAGTCAATTCATGTGGTACAATTTGTCCGAGCTTTGGGAGCATTCCGGATTGGCGCAGATGGCGATGAACGGTGGTTTCTGGAAGGCCAAGGTGTGACGAGACTTTCCCCACACTTTGACTCGGATGCTCCCTTAGAGCGTCCTGGATGCTGCTGTCAATGTCCATCGGCTTACGTTCTTGACCTCCGGTGTTGAACAAATCATAGTTGCCTACTTTGAATCTGTGGAACCAAAATGCCACTATACCGTAACTCGGAGCATTCGTGTCTAGTGCGCCACGCATGTTTCGACAATCCTCGGTTGCTTTGCGCCCTTGTAGGTCCTTGTACAATAAGCATCCGCGAACAACATGTTGATCATTAACAAATGCCGCAGTCATTTTCAAAATGTAGAGTAAATGGACAACGTTAGATTATTGCTCCAGTGTGTCCCCGTATATCCCCATCTAGAAGAATCTTTCGGAAGCTTCCAGAAAATTCCGGGATGGAATGAAAAAATATTTCGATTCATTTCGGGACAACCCAATAAAATAGCCGTATCAGGCCATTCGGCCTACTCGAGTACCTCAGAATGCCTTTCTGCCTCAGCAACTCTGCTCAAACTTTTCAGCGTTCCATTCATGAGGTAACGCGAGGACTCGAAGACGTTTATCCCTATCTAGATGACATTCTCATCGCCAGCTCTTCTGACGATGAACATCTTCATCACCTGGATGGTC
The DNA here is from genome assembly GCA_944474145.2 of Dicrocoelium dendriticum. Classification (NCBI taxonomy): domain Eukaryota; kingdom Metazoa; phylum Platyhelminthes; class Trematoda; order Plagiorchiida; family Dicrocoeliidae; genus Dicrocoelium; species Dicrocoelium dendriticum. Next base: position 11,072 of record CALYDF020006046.1, on the reverse strand, counting down.
TCTTTCAACGCTTGACGCAAGATGGCGTTACTGTAAACCCCGACAAATAGGAACTTGGCCAAAGCTCCATCGACTTTCTTGGCCTCTGACATTGAATCTGCCAGACAAAATCTAGGCACTGAAGGACTATCCTGCTCCTAGTTCCTTCAAACAGCTACGCCAATTCCTTGGCTTGGTCAACAACTACCGACGTATTATTCCCAACTGCGCGAGCATAATACAATCAATGACTGACTTGCTCCGCGGTAATCAGCACTCTTTTATTTTCTCAAACGATGCCAAATTAGCTTTCGAGAAACTCAAAGACGATATCTTCAACATAGCGCTTCTCGTCCACCCAGACCCATCAACATCATTCTCCTTGACAACTGACGCATCAGACACTGCCGTTGGTGCAGTTCTCCAACAACTCATCGACCATTGATGGATACCTCTATGTTTCTTTTCGAAACGCTTACAACCTGCCGAACCGCGTTACAGCACCTTCGGTAGGGAACTACTAGCAATATACCTAAGTATCCGACACTTCTGTCACTATCTCGAAGGTCGACATTTCACAGTTTTCACTGACTATAAACCATTGATCTATGCAATCAATGGTGCAACAGCCAAGTATTCTCCGCGGGAAACTAGACACCTAGACTACGTTTCTCACTTCACGACAGACGTACACCATGTCTCAGGTGCTCTTAATCCCGTCGCGGACGCTCTTTCGCGCATCCATCAGATCAGCTTAACTCCTGGGTCCAACATTGACCTAGGCGCCATGGCTACTGCCCAACAAGCTGATCCCGACATAGACAAGTTTTGACGTAACACCTCGCTGCAACTACGCGAAGTTCCACTAGCTTCATGTGAGGGTACTATACTTTGTGACGTCTCACAAACTTTTCCCTGTCCCGTAGTTCCTAGAATAATGCGCCGACTTGTTTTCAATGCTCTACACAACCTGTCTCATCCTTGCATACGTGTTTCGAAGAAGGTCGTAACCGAACGCTTCGTATGGCCCAATGTCAATTGCGATGTCCGGCTTTGGACACTCGCATGCCTAGTGTCAGCGCCCCAAGGTGTACAGACACACCAAAAGCCAACTCGGCATCTTCCCCGATCCTAACTTGTTTCGCGTTCGTCCATGTCGACCTGGTCGGACTTTTCCCACCATGCATAGGCTATGTGTATCTACTCACCTGTGTCGACCGATTCACCCGTTGGCCAGAACCTATTCCGGTAACTAACTGCTCATCTGTGACAGTTGCACAAGCTTTTCTAGAACGCTGGGTAGCTCAATTTGGTTGCCCAAGTGGAGTCAGCACCGACAGAGGATCACACTTCGGCAAAGTTCTCAACGTTCTTGGTTGCCAACACGCCTGAACCACCGTATACCACCCCGCAGTTAATGGGATGGTAGAAAGGTTCCACCAACAACTCAAAGCATCACTTTGTACCCAATTTAGCACGTCCTGGCACGAAACACTTCCGCTTGTTCTCTTTGGCATGAGAAACACGATTAAAGCGGATTTGCGCGCCACTCCTTCTTCGCTAGTCTTTGGCTGCACACAACGCTTGCCTGGTGAACTTGTGTCACCAAAAACGCCAACAACCTTCGACTATGGCGACTACGCAGCTCGCCCATCACATCACATGCGACAGCTTCAGCCTGTGCAACCCAGAGCACAGAGCTTGCGTACCAACCTGGACGAACGTTTAACTACCTGCACACATGTGTTCGTTCGCACTGACAGCGTACGCCGGCCACTTCAACCTTCTTATTTTGGCCCGTACCTTGTCGTACGCAGAAGCGAAAAGACGTTTACCATTGACTACACTGGTAAAACTGCGACGATCAACATCGATCGGCTCAAGCCAACATTCCTCGACAAGTCTGACTCTTCGGTGCAACAGGCACCATCACAGCCATCGCCGCAACCACAGACCAGTCACTCCACTCCAGCGGAACCGACAGCCTCAACCGACTTCACCCCTTCACGACCCACTATCAACCGAAGTGGTAGGGAAGTAAAATCCCCCAGTACGCTTTTCCGATTTCGTTAGCGTTTGCTACTTCCCATAGAGCATCCACTGCATATTTCACGCTCACCAAAACGGTTTCCAAAACCTAAAAAATAGACAAAACGTTTTGAAACTACCAAAAAATAGCAAAACCTTTTGAAAACCCAAAAACAGCTTTGCACCTTTTTCGCTTCGTACGCTTTTGTGTATTACTTCCTTTTCATTTTACTTTCCATATACACCGTCGGTTGGTTGCACCTCGGTTTCTTTTTTCGCTGGATCCCCGCACGTCAACTGCAATTGGAACGAACTTCCTGCTCAAATCAGCTACGGGAACTTTACAAACTGTCCTCCCAAAAACATTTTTTTACCGTTTTAACACCCTAAGGTGGACACGGGTGAGAGCCCGCTAGGGTCCGATTGCATGGTTCTCCCCAGCAACTGCATGCGTTTTCACAACCTTGTCTCGCAGTAGGCTGGCCCGCGACGGACGGACTGCTTCCGCAGTCCCTTCTGGGGGAGGACTATGTAGCAGTCTGGAGATCCCCCGGTTTGTCTGTGGCAAATTCTAAAATTATGTCCTTGTACACGTAGGCGACCGGTGTGGTTTATTGAACTGATTGCTGAGTTCGAATGCTTGACTTGATCATCGCCCTTTTTGCCTGACGCTCGTTTCTGTTGCAGCGCGCGACTGCCTTGTGTGCTGTGCATTCTCCGTTCCCCTAGCTAGAGCGTCAACGGTGTCGCTTTTTTATAGCTAGGTAACAGGGAATCTTTTGTTGTACAAAAAGTTTCCCTGCATCCCGCTTTGTCTTCTGAACCGCTCTTTGGGCACCCGCTAAAGGCTACTCGCTACATTCCCTACGTTAGGCTTCATTCAACGGCTTTGGATATATGGAAACACAAATCCCTTTTCTTTTTAGTAACGATTACGACTCAGCTAACCTCTTCTGTCGGCCCATCGACCTTAGCGATTATGTCCAACTGCACCAAGTTAGTTTGGTGGTAACTTTATCACATAAGGCAAATTGAACACTTCTAGCCGGTAGCGCAATTGATCGTCTTGATGGATCTATTGACAAGTGAGCGGAACTTTCAAACCTGAACTAAAAACCGACGGATACTGTTCAATAGCATCTGTCTCCGCTACTCACGCATGCGCAAAATGATCATGGTTAAAATGAACAAAACCAAGACCCTGGATCAAATCAATGCCCTAGTTTCGGTGTTGGCTCTTCCTTCACAACAACGAACTCCAACTTATGCGAGGATCCGTCTTTAAGATTGATCACTTTTACTGTGGCACAACGCTTCGTTTTGAGCATGGAGCCATTCGACATGCACAAGCAGCCTTGACTAGGTCGCACACTAATCCATGGGCACTGCTTCGCTAGTGTTCTGTTGATGGTAGCACCCGTGTCTAACTCAAAGTGCACGATTCCGTGCCGACCAATAAATTTGCGTATCCACACTTTTAGTTCTGTCGGAGACACGTTGCTGATTGAATGTTCTGGGTCTGATAGTGCTGTCACCTTTGCATGCCGGCAGGACCGGGTTAAATGATTCCGTCTGCCACGTTTGGCACGAATTTGGTCCCAAGCCGGTGTCGCGCATTGCAGAAGTTGTAAGTTTCGTGTGTATTAGTAACAGGTTCCACAGTTTTGTTAGGCAAGCTGGATATGGCACAGAGCTCTGCATCGGTCGGTAAACGCATTTGCTGGATATGGAGTGCAACTGTGGCATATATCAAGGCGTTGTCTGGGCCATAAATGCCTTTGCCGCAACGGCCGCTTGGTGACTTCTCTCATTGATCCTCAGTACGATTCTGTCTCGGATAAGACTATCAGCCATACAAATGCAAAAATCACAGAAACGAGTCAGGATCGTCAGCTCCTTATTCTAGTTCTCGATAGCTCCTTTCGCGCACCTGTTTCGAGTAAAATGGTGATACCGCTGATATGTCTCGTTATTCTGACTGTCGCGGAAATCGCCGAATTTTCCGATAGCTGTTTCCAGATCAGATGAGTCTTCGTCTTTTTCGTACTGCATCGTTCCCAGAACGCGGCGTACTTCATCTCCGATTGTGTCGTAACATCGCATCAGTCGTTCGTTCAGAAGCATCAGTACGCAGAAATCAGTGCACTTGCTTTCCCTAATCCTCCAATTGCTAGCCAAGTTGTGCTCTTCCATGTTCAATGGGGCAGGTGTTTGCATGGCTAGTTGAGCTCCAACTAATTACTGAGCACTGTTCGATAACCGTACCTTAGTCTCCTCTGACACCATGTCGCAGAATCCGGTCCTTCATGAACAAACGGCTCATTCAACAGAGCAGTCTCAGCGAAATTGACAACACAAGTAGCCTAACGAAGTCTCGAGGTAGACAACTGGGCCGCTTCTATAACTAATGACGCCTCTGCGTTCATGAAATTCTTCCTTTGCTTCGGTCAAAGAATAACTCCAGTGCAGACAACTATTAACCAATCAGTGGAGACGTCCAATCATCTGCTCCGTTCGTTTGCGGCAATCTATCTGCTTGTCTCCTCACGTACATCCGTCTCGTTCCTCTGATTACATACTCCCATCGCAATTGGACCTAACACTACGAAAGCTATGTCGTCTTCATAGTCAAGTTGGTCACATTCCATTCCCAAAGATCCTGAAAGAACGGAGTTCTCTTTACTCACTTAGGTCACAAAGTTGGGGAGGACAACTTTGACGAATCCAACTTGTCGGGACGAACTCATGAGACATCTTCCTGTAGACTCTTGCTCAGAATGAAAAGGAGTTTCAATGGTATGCCTTTAACGTATTAGTATTACAGGCTCGTGCATTCAAAAGGGTCGAAGTTGGCTTTCAGCTTATGGAAAACCACCAAATTCGGTCGTCTATATGTCTGCTGTAACACTTGACAAAGGCTAGATACTTGGTCAGGGTGAAAATCAGCCTAGCTCTCGCGATGATCAGGGAGACGGTGCAGAATAATAAATGCGAGGAGTTTTGGGGCATTCGAAGTAAGACTAATTAATTCATGATTTTCACACATAGCTCGTTGACGTTTTTTGAGGTAGGGATGACACTTGACGGTCACCAGTATGGAAGCTTGTCTTCCTTGTCCCATTTAGGAGTTAATAGAGCGGCAATTCTCTTCAACAAGAAGTTCCCATCTTTCAGCAAAAATAGAGGAAGGTCGTCAGACCCAGAGACCCTGCTTCGTTGCAACACCGCGAGTCTTCCTCTAATATTTTCCAAAGTGTAAGCTGTGACATCAATTTGCCAGGTGGGCTCAGGCGATTCAACAGGCGCTGATATCGCAAATATCTTGAACTGCTCTTCAAAGTGTTCCATCCAATTGGCTAGTCGAAGCGGCTGAAGTGATAGCAACTATTATCTCGCTATCTGGAAACCTTCTTGAACTCATTCATACTCCATATGATTTGGAACAGTACTAGACTATCCCCAGTAACACTGGTTTTCTTCATCTTACAGGCACTTGCCATCCACCGATGCTCTTGGTCAACTCTAGGGCTTCTAGTCAGTAGTCCTTCTAGGGTGATACGGACACGCTAAACGTGAGCACCCAATGGAACCTTTTTCATGCCGCAAACAAGGTGATCATTTTGAGCGGTTCTCCGAGCTATGTGATTAGTGTGCAGACATTTCGTTGCCTGACTAGGCAACATCATCAGTACGACTCCAGGGCCCCGGTTCGCAGTGCCTCGTAAGCGACTTCAATGTCCAAGTGCTTATTGATCGAGTTCTGCTTTGAATGCCAGGCTTCAATAAACTCACTTGCTTGCCTGCTTTTAGCCCTTCTGAGGATACTGGCATGCTCACGGGTTTGCGCAGAACGAGTAAGCGTAGCTTCTCGATGGTTCTGCCTCGGGATCTTACGGCAAGGTCCTGATCTTGTCGGTAGGTACCAGATGTTGTGGGTCTCGACGCAGTAGTGGTGTTCAGCACAAGTATTCAGCGAGTTGACTGTGGGAACGTAGATACCTGGAACAAGAGAGTGGTGTAGGTAAATTCGGCAAAGTTGGATAGAAGCAAAATGATAGAAGCGCCGCGTGTTAGCTTGGCAAATGGCCAGATCTTAGCAACCTGGAAGACCAGCGAGGTAAGAGCCAAGCGTCTAGGCGCTGTTTGAAGGCCTCCGTATTGGGCGCTGAGACAACAACTTCAGGAAGGGCGTTCCAAGCGAAGGCAATACGCACACTGAAACTGTTTCTTCGGCACAGAAGGCGACTGCTACGAGTCATCAGTTTGAGTGAGTGCCCTCGAAGATGATCTGTACGGGCGCGGACCAGCAATCCTGCGTCTGGGTTCCTGTTATTAGTCAGGACGGAATAAGCTAAGATAAGGTCGCCACGAAGCCTGCGATATTTCAACGGGAAAAGGTTAAGGGCCGCCAGACGCTCCTCATACGAGAAGTGGGATAGTCCGTCCACTCTCTTAGTGGCTCTGCGCTGTACAGTTTCCAGCATGGCCTCGTCCTTCTTCAGGTACGGCGGCTGAACAAGTATGTTGTACTCCAGCAGCGGACGTACTAAAGTGCTATAGAGACGGACAAATGTCTCTCTAGGGAAAGACCCTAGTACACGTCCAAGGAGGGCCAGGCGAACGCTAGCCTTTCGCGCCAGTGTAGCTACATTGGCGCTCGGGCTCAGGTCGGCGGATATTATGGTCCCCAGGTCGCGTTCCTGGGATGTGACTTTAAGATGCACACCGCCGATATTGTACGGATTAGCCACACCTTGCCCAATGTGCATGACTTTGCACTTGTCGATGTTAAACGGGAGCGAATTTTTCGTGGACCAAGAATAAGCAGCATTTATTGAAGTCTGGCATTCAAAGCAGAACTCGATCAATAAGCACTTGGACCTTGAAGTCGCTTACGAGGCACTGCGAACCAGGCCCCTGAAGCCGTACTGATGATGTTGCCTAGTCAGGCAACGAAATGTCTGCACAATAATCACACAGCTCGGAGAACCGCTCAAAATCCGCATCCACACCCCGAGCTACGGATATTCTCATTTGTTTCAAAAAAGATCATTTCTTCAGAAATCCATCTGCAGTTCAGACGCCTCAGGTTGGGCGTGCGTCAGAAGTCAAAATCACCTTTCAACGCTCAGCTTACCGGCGTCATTCGGCGCTGACAATTCTTGAGCCGGTTTGTCTTGATGTTGCTGTGTTCCGGACTGTGAATGCAGTACGAATGAAAAGCAGTAATAACCAGTATAACAGTCAACACCGTTTTCGGTGATTCGTCATCAGGCTTAATACGATACGTTTACATAAAACAGGATAGAATAAATACAATGGATGTACGTGAGTGGTAGGATAACAGTCGGTTCAACTTTATCAAGCATTCGTTGTTGCCGCATCAGAGGCTTCATATACGACAGATGGCAAGGGTAGCGCCAAAGTCCTTACGAGTTGTTTGTGCACGCGCAGCGTGACTGCTTAGGACGAATCACGGTCTCCACTGCCATTACAAGTATGTGGCGTTTGATCAGTTTGAAGCTGACTCCCCTGACACCGTAGATTAGGCGGAAGGGTTCTGAGATGGCAACCGAGTGATTGGCTTCGGTCGGCTGCCTGTCAATCGAAGTGGTGCAGGTTTTGATTAATCCACGACCCTGCAACGATGAATGGTGCTTCTGGATACCTTGGGCCAAACGTCTTGTGGTGCGACCTATGTAGCCTGTCCTGCAGGAATGAACAAATTCGTACACACCAAAGGAGGTGACATCCGAAGACAATTTGTCCCTCAGTTGTACAGGTAGCGCAGTTGTGGAATCGAAGAATATCCGTAGCTGTGCTGCTGAGATTTCTGTTACTATGTGTGCTTGTGTTCTCATCATGCGTGTGCGCACTATGGCATGGTCTGAATCTAGGCATTTACTTGAAATTGACGGACAATCTTGAGCCGATGTACACCATCTGCAGCTAATGTCAGTATGGTCAGTTTAGGTTCAAGTCATCGAGGAGTGCAGTGTGTACCGATCAGATGACGTCAGTTGAAAGTTTGTACTGGAATGCAGTCCCACCAATGTTAAGATTGTGGTCAACACGTAGGGGCAGAAGAGTCGACATGTTCTGAACCAGGGCATCTAAAGTTCGCTACGTCGCTGCTGTCTTGTACGCGTGTTTTGGCGATGCATCATACATTTATCCCAAGAGAGTGAAAGCGAAAGTCCTGCTTTTTAACTGGCATGACTTAGTGTACGGACGTAAAATAAACCAATGTGAAATGATAGCCCTGGTTTGAAGAGTGAATTACCACATTGTAGCATTCTGTTAAACAGCGTGATTGGGGTTATTTGAGGTCTATCACAGGCATCTTTCGAAGATTTAGAACTATTTACTTGTGTTTTTCGGCTGTGGTGTGTTAAGTACTTGCGACCACAATCAACCGCAGATCAGAATCCTTGCGTCTGCACTCAGTTAACCAGGGGCTGTCTAGCCTGAGACAGTCCTGTGACCGTCAGAGATTATATTGATTCCCAGCCAGGTAAGTGGTCGACAACTTCGAGCAGTCGTTCAGCAGTAATAAAAGCTGGTGGTGAGTTGACCCACTTCTAGGACAGTATCTTGCACTTAGATTGTGCAAAGCATACGCCAATGTACCACATTACGCAACTGCCTATTCCGCAGCGTCAAAAAGCAATTGGTCTCAGCTCAGAGAAGTATATGCCATTCATGTGCGTCGTCAAAACTGTTCTGTGTGCTACGGCGTTCTTTTAGCCTTCCCGGAACGAATAACTCGAATGCTTACAGTTCACGCACATGTCGGACCTGCTGTAGCCGCAGGCAAATTGGACGCGGGACTGGCGATTGGATGCAAATTGCGGAACGGTACAAACAGCGCAGCAGATATGGAGGGGTGTCTTTCGTGGAAACTGAACTCCTCTGTTTCGTAGGTGAATACTGATTGCTTGTATCGACAGCGCGTGCGCAATTAATTTGTTCGGCGTCGCGTATTTAGTGCAGGAAGAGCGTGTAAATTGCTCAGCAGCATTATATAGGTCCTCATTTCCATATTTACATTATTAACTATTTTACTATCCTTATCATCATTATTGTTATATTGATATCTCCACCAACTATCCAGCGGGACTTGTAAAGCAAAGCTTCTTAACCCGTATAAATTCATTGTTCATATCACGTACCAGGCTCCGATGGCTGGGCCACGTGTTGCGCATGCCAGTCCACCGACTCCCGCAACGTGTGTTGTTTGCGCGCCGAGGGTGCGGATGGCAGAAAATGAGGGGAGACTAAGCATTGACTTGGTCGAAAGGAATGAAGGTCCACACTTCGAACTTGGCGTCGGTTGGTGCATCCCGACTGTCTGATTTGTGTTCCAAGAACAATGAACGCGTTTGGTTGGACATACTTGTTGATATGGCGAAGAGCTAGTGGCGTTCGTCTTGTGAGTTCCTTTGTACATCCACCTCCCCTTTAGAATCCGTCTCCAATCACAAATCTATGATGTGATCTAATATTTAACATATTAATAATTTTTTGTAACGATGATGATGACGACGATGATGATGATGATGAAGAGGATGAGGCTGATGATGATGTGTCGACACCGCAACGATCTATGCTTTGGGAGTATTGGCGTGATGTAAAATTGCTCTCCGCTATATCAATGCTAGCAGTGCAACAGTAAGACACATTTGGATGTGACAAAACTTTACAGGGGACGTGTCTAGCGATGTGACAGGAAAGAACGCTAGGAATTGATAGGATATTTAGCACGGCGTCTTTTCTGTGCTGATGTGTGGCCCAACCTTTATCATGATGAAGGGTGCTTATAGTTAATAAAAGGAATCCTCGTGATAAGGGGAATTAATTCAACCAACCAGGAATCAATATCAGGCATTTGTGTAGTAAACCCCACTGGCGTTTTGGATACTGTAATGAGTGAAAAGTCTGAGCAAGGAGATATCCTTATTGATTATACAGAGGATGGACAGAGGCGATAAGCACTCTGTCGTAGTGACCGTGAGTCAAAAACTAGCTCTGGACCTCAATCCATATTCTGTATTTTGATAAAACACAAGCTTATTTTATACTTCCCACTAATAAGCGCCACTTGCAAATTGGCTCATTTCATCCGCTCGATCTTCTAGTGGCACTTGCTTAAGTTCTGTCCTCGTCAGTCCAGACCAATTATCCACCTGTTGCCATCGATTAAGGGCTGCCAACGCGAGTAGGCAGAAGGTCGGCTCGGGGGCATCGCTGTTCGCTTGACAGCTACCACCACCACGCCCTCCTGCAGTTGTGCCTCCATATGGTTCAAAAAGATGGGAGAACTAACGGGATAAATAGTACTGTGCTTGATTTTTAGTATGTATCGTGAATAAAATCATGTTTAGACAAGGAGGGACAAGGAAACTCATAACATAGCCGCCACTGAGATCGGATCTTGGCCTTGTCAACGAATGGCTCCAACCAAATATCTTCATCCTCAGTTGGGACACTATCTTTGCATTGAGAGGCACCAACCGAGGCGAGGTACGAAATGACATCCTTCATCCCTCTAGACCGAGTCATCGCCCTGTCCTCCTTGCCCTTTTTCTATCCAGGTCTTCTTTTTATAAGCAACGTACGTCGCTGGAATCGGTTTGTTGGTGTAACGGGGTTTAGAAAACCGGTCCTGTATGCTCGACCTTACCACCTAAGCGCAGGTTGCCGGAGTCAGCAGATCAGTTCGATCGAGAGAACGCGTGAACCCACCGGGACACACAGCGATGGCTGGACAGCGAATCACGAGTGGCACACGTATCCAGAAACCGACAAACCGGATTGGACAATAGAACATAGAGGGCGCACTGGCAACTCGAGAATCGCTATTAACGGCAAGTTTCAGAGTGCAAAGCCCAATATGAGCGGTCCAAAGAAATATGGCCAATCAGATGCCAAGCACGAAAGATGTGATCATTGCGCGAGACAGGAAGACAGCGACCGAAGAGGAATAACTAATGGGACGGAACCAGCCAATGAGAACGTTTTACGCTGAGGGCTATTGATTTGGCCATAAATTGAATGTACCGTTA
>CALYDF020006045.1:0-13783 GCA_944474145.2 Dicrocoelium dendriticum | reverse complement strand
CGGGAATAAGGAGGATAAAAGGGCCTGCGCGATCCTATGTGTGGTGTCCCAGTATTGACAGAGACATTGAAAAGTGAATTCGACACTGCGGTACTTGTCAAAGCACACAAAAAAGCGCCCCGCCTGCACCACTCCGTCGCAACGAGACTGGACCTTAACGTGGTGCGACGGTTTGCGTACCTCATTGACCCATTGAGCTATACTGGGTGATGCCTCCGAGCATCCTGAGAGCTACTGGTACCAAGTTGGTCAATGGTGAGAGGTCAGACAAACTCAGTCTCCTGGTCCTCCAGTTTGGGGGTTTGAAATGGGATGGCGTCCATTTCTGTAAAACTAAATCACTGCCACCCCGCTGCCTTGCGGACAGGCTTTTGAGCCAAAGGCTTTGGATGAGGACCCTAATCGTCCTCCTGTCTAGGTCTGGGCGCCCTGACAGTATCCCAGCCCACATACAACCATGACATTTTCTTCAAACATAAACTTCATCCTGCATCGGCCGTCGCGCAGATTATCAAGAGTCGCCTTATCTGCTGCATACAGCAGGGCGGATAAGCGAAAGCATGATACTGCTGGCGCCTCCCTTCTTTCTTTTCCACCTTTCTCTCTTACTCCCATCCCGGCCCCCATTACTAACCTTCCTTCTATAATTCCCAGCTTAATTGACAGCAACCGAAGTGCTACTGGAGTAGAACCATCTGCAGCCACCATCCCACCGCACCTATCGGACGCCTATCGGCAAAAGTCCCTTATAAGGCCACGCTGTCCCGTTTCCATGGCGACATTCAACGTCCGCACACTCTAAGACAAACAGGTCAGCAGGCTGCACTCGCACGCACCTTGGACACACTGGGTGTTGATGTGTGTCTTGTGTGTCCGAAACTAGGATCAATGACCCTAACGGGGTTATTGAATTGACTGCACCCGGCTTATCCTCTCGTTATTGGTTGCACGCATCCGGAGACGCCGATGCGGCACTCACGGGTCAAGCTGGTGTAGGTATCATTCTCAGCTCCAAGGCTGAGTAATCGTTGGTTGATTGGATTCCGGTGAACAGCCGTTTATGTGCAGCCCGTTTGACGACATCAGCTAAGGTGAATTCACGAAGTAAAACAAAACGCTGTTTGGTTGTGATTTTTGGTTATGCTCCCACGGACTGTAGTTCTAATACAGTCAAGGACACTTTCTATCACGAACTGAACATGCTGCTACGCAGTGCTACTAGTTCAGATATTATAGTACTTGCAGGGGATATGAACGCACAAGTAGGGCGTCTGAGTTCTTCAGAAGCTCGGCTGGGTGGTAATTATGGACTAAACTCCGAACGGACTGACAACGGTGTCTGCTGCAACTATGTGCGGAGCACCAGTTGTTTCTTACTAGCACTGCTTTTAGACACAGTGGGCGCCGAAGTGCCACTTGGCGTCCACCTGTAGCTGGTCAGCGATGGACCCAAATTGACCACATAGCCATAAGTTACAGGTGGCGCGGTTCCATTCTGGATTGCTGCTCGTACTGGAGTACCTGTGTCGACTCTGACCATGCCTTGGTGCGCTGTCGTTTCTCCATGAACTTTACCGGAAGGCGCACAAAGCGTCTCCCCCGATTGGCAACGGAGAAATTGTCCCAGCCCTCTGTCAGGCAAGCCTATCAAGAAGCACTGCATAGCGAACTCTCGCTGTCTTGTCCTAATGATACTGAACTTCAGTGGAATAGGATCTCGGCCACTATACACGACGCAGGAGCATCTGCTTGTGGCGCTATCAGTCGTCATCGCACCAGTCACTGGATATTCGAGAGGTCCGTGAACCTTTTGGAAGCTAGGAGACACCTCCCGGCTGGTTCTGAACACAATGTGACCAGACGGGCTATTAGACGTGAACTAAAACGGAGCCTACGTGCTGACAAGGAAGCCTGGTGGACCAGTCGGGCTCAAGAAATGGAGGAGGCAGGAGCAGTAGGCAATTACCGTAAGCTCTTCCAGCTAATCCGCACCACTGGTCCGAGAAAACCAGGCGTCAGTGAGACAATCAGGGACAGCGCGGGTGCGCTGATACACAATACGCAGCGCCGTATGGCTCGTTGGGCTGAGCACTTTGAACATCAGTTCAGCTGGCCCCCTACTTCCGGTCCTCTTCCTACTCAGGTGATGCAGGACGAGCCATGGACGGTTAGTTTAGAGCCTCCGTCGGAGGCCGAGGTCCGAAACGCGATCACAGCCCTTAATAGTTTTCGTGCCTCTGGCCCGGATTCCCTCGCACCTGCACTATTTAAGGATGGAGGTGTGGTCCTCTGCAAAGCACTGACCTCCCTATTGGAACGTATCTGGAACGAAGAGAGTGTGCCGGCTAATTGGAGCGAATCGATTATAGGGGCAATATACAAAAGGGCAGTCGCACAGACTGTGCGAACCACAGGGGTAATAGCCTAACGCCATTTGTGACAAAATTACTGGCCTCGATTATCGTTCGTCGCCTCACTGCAGATCGGGAATCTCGGATTAGAGAAGAGCAGGCCTGTTTTTGCCCAGAACGTGGCTATATAGACCATATTTTTACTTTGCGGCAGGTGCTAGAGCAGCTCCACGCATACCGCAGACCGACAATAGCTGTGTTCCTCGATTTCAAGAGTGCGTTCGATTCAGTCGATCGATCGATTCTGTTCGAAATACTTACGCGAAAATGTGTTCCCACGAAATATGTGAACATCCTTCGTGCTCTATACTCGAACACTACAGGCCGCGTCAGGGTCTATGGTGTCCTATCGGATAGCTTTTTGACCACAAGTGGCGTTCGTCAGGGTTGTCCGATTTCCCCATTTCTGTTCAATTTCGTCGTGGATTCTATCATGGAGTGTTCCCTTGCGGAATCTCACGATGTAGGTGTTGAAGTGCTTAACGGTGGTGAACGGTTAGTTGATCTAGATTATGCGGATGATATCGTCTTGTTTTTCGACCATGTTGCGGCGGCACAATCAACCCTGAATAGCTTATCCAGAGTAGTCCCATTATTTGGTATGCACTTCGCACCTTCAAAGTGCAAAGTGCTGCTGCAGGACCACCAGCCACTCGATGACCCCTTGACGCTTGCTAACGAGGAACACGAGGTGGTTGATAAATTCATTTATCTTGGCAGCCGCATCAGCAATGATGGGCGCATAGAAACTGATGTGAGCTCACGCATTGCAAAGGCCAGAGCTGCCTACTTGAACCTGCGTCATCTTTGGCGACAGAAGGGAGTTTCCTTCCGTCTGAAAGGCCGTGTATACAAGGCCACAGTGAGGGCTGTTCTGCTCTATGGTAGTGAAACTTAGCCCCTTCGGTCTGAAGATCTGAGGCGCCTTCAAGTCTTTGATCATCATTGTTTGCGAAGCATTGCTGGTGTCGGATGGCACCAGCGTGTCCGCAACGATGATGTGCGTAGGCGAGTACTAGGTGGTGATGATCATGCTAGCTCCCTAGAACAACAGATAGCACTGGATAATTTGCGTTGGCTCGGGCACGTGCTACGCATGCCTGGTCACCGCTTACCTAGGAGGGACTTGTTCAGTCTACCAAGTGTATGATGGCGCAAGGCTCGAGGTGAACAGAAGTTGACTTGGCAGCGCGAAATGAACTCACTGGCAACCAAACTGGGTGCCGTTGGTCCGTCTCGCCTTCCGGGTTGGAGTCCACGTGACTCACCTTGTGCTTGGCTCGAGACTTTACAGGACATGGCTCTCAACCGACACCAGTGGCGCGTCTGCTGCCGTCTCCTAATCGGATTGTCTGTTTAAAGTGTGTTTGGTGCTGAGTTATCTGCGGGGTAATGGCTGATTATGACGCGTGGCAGTGAAAGCCGCAAGGAAGCTGTCTCGTCGATGGCGCCTTATCTTTGCACGATAGCCAGCTGTTTGTGACGGAATGTTGTCTACACAAGGTGTAGGCGCCTTGACCCTGAATGTTTGCTTAGGGAATTAAGGTTTTCAGGTAAGTCCCCCATCTCTCTCTCTTCTTATTCTTTATTTCATAGGTCCTCATGGTTGCATGGCAGCGAAGCATCGGTTCAAATGGCTGATGTACTGCTGTTGATGATGATGACCACTCAGCCCATGGAAATGGCCCAGTAAAGAATGGGAGCGCAAGTACGCTGATTGCTTCGGCCTACTCGAAGCGGTGTTTCTCTTGCTCGACGCTTACTCGAAATGGATCGAAGTATTCCTGCAAACTAGAGTCATGTCAGAGACTACAGTTACATGTATACGAACGTATTTTATAAACTTCGGTATACCGCAAATGTTGGTGACAGACAATGGATCCGTTGTGTCAGACACTGCTAGAGTAGAACGTAGCTCAATCCCCAGCAATGAAGAACGGGCAGGGCGAGCACGCAAAAAAGCGGAGTTTATTCTAACAACAGAACGTGAACCAACTCAGGTAAAAGAATTCAAACATTACAGCCTGCACTAGCCGAAAGCGCGTTCGATCATGAATCCTGCTTTTCAAATCAACACTGGTCTGTTGATCGATATCTTTTCGGCACGTCGGGCGTCAGCCGGGTTGACCTTGGGCTCAGCTCGTGCTGGTTTAATGTGCTCCGATGGTTAGCGCTCAAGAAACCGTACACTTCCAGCAGGATCCATTTTCATTGCAGCAGTTTATGAAAAATAACGGCATGCGTCATGTGAAGTCGGCACCTTACCACATAGGTTCTAATGAATAAGCTAAAAACGGGATCCAAACGGTCAAAAACTGGCTTCGAAAACAAATGCCGGCTTCATTGTGAACGAGGTTAGGCAAATTGCTTTTTGGCTATCGCTCCACACCGAAGGAAACGACTGGTAACAGCCCCGAAGAACTAGTGTTCGGGCGGAGATTAAGGACGCGGTTAGACTTGTTGTTTTCCGATCAGAGGCTGCGTGTCTTGGCCAAACAAGATAAGTCTAAGGCCGAGTATGATCGGAGAGCAGTTGGTCGACAAGTCTTGGGAAACGAACCGGTTTATTTCAAGTTGCCTAACTGAACGGACTGGAAGCTTGGAGATCCGCACAAAATTGCTGGACAATACGGAACTGGCTCTACCAGACGGCAGCGTAGCCATTCGGTACAAGGGCCATGTCCGTCCCTGCTCTGCCTCGGTTCCGCCAGCCGACGTAGCGACAAGCCCAGTCACTGAGTTGAAAGATGTGTAGAAAACCAATCAATTGCAGACTATGCGATTTCGCCGCTCTGGCCGAGTACGCCGACCATTGGATCGATACCAAGCCAGCTGGGCTATTTCCAACTGAAGGGACGAGAAAGTTGTCATCTACGCAATGTGTCAGTACAACACCAAGCTACTCATCGAATAAAATCTGTTCCCATTGCCTGGATCCACCAACGTCATTGTGTGTCCGTTAAGATCTGCATCATCTGCATCATCCTCATTATACACGTTAGCTGTAGGTGGAAAACAGCTAATGTGCCCCAGTACGAAGGACAAGAAGAAAAAGAACAGTGGCGCATCGCCTGAGTTCCCAGTAACGGGTGTACATGGTTCCGGAGAACTAACAGCCGGCTATCGTGCCTAACGAATGCAATGGTGATTGGAGGGGAGCCTAAGCAGGAGGGGATGGACAATAGAACTCACAACACAAACGCCATTGGGATCGGATCCTAGCAATATCAGCAAGTTTGTCCAACCAAATGTGGTCATCGTCCTTAGGACCGCAGCCAGGCAGTCGGGTCGAGCCAACCAACACCAACTTCGAAATTAGGGTTTTCATCTCTGTCGACCAAGTCATCGCTTGGGTGGCTTGCCGAACTACCTCTTTGTGGTGCCAACTGGGTGGTTCGGGTGTACCCTGTTCCAGCAAAGTGTCCGGCGAAAATGTTCCCCCTCGGTGGTCATTGTATTCCAGCAATTGTGCTGATTTCATGGGGAATAATAGATCCCTGTTTGGTAATCTACCAAACAACAACGCATGAACTGAACATTCAGTTAACGCCCCCCAATGGGCGCGATTCCCTAAATTCGCCCCGCTGTCTTGCAGGTAGGTTATTTAGCCAAAGGCTCGGGGTGGAGCCCCCTAAGCCAGCTCCCTACCTCGGCTTGGGCAACCGGGTAGTATCACGCCCTCTCGCAAAACCATGGACTGTGTTACAACTTGCTTATCAGCTGCTGTTTCTGCTACTCACTTTCACGCGACTTCATCACACGCCAATTGTATGTTTGCTAACAATCCTCACTTTCCGTTACCCGATTCATGTATTCAACAATCTGGCTGCTATTCCGATTGTGCCGCAGACCTAGGAGTTCAACCTATGGCTCTAATTCGTCCCCAATCCTCGTTCCATCTGGCGTGCTTCAACCTTCGGACACTCATGCAGATTGGACAACAAGTCGGTCTAGCGCGCACCGTAGATTCTCTAGACATTGATGTCTGCTGTCTTTCAGAAACCCGGTTGCAAGACCCCAGCACTCTGCTTACAATGACATACCCCAATGACCACGAAGCTAGATATCACCTGCGCCTTTCTGGAGATCCAGAAGCAGCCTCAGCGGGTTTGGCTGGTGTAGGTATAGCACTGTGACAAGGCCGAGGCGGCACTACTGGACTGGTTCGCGATTAACAGCCGACTGTGTGCAGTTCGGATTCGCGGTTCATGTACAATAAAAAATCGCCATGATGAGAGACGCAAATTGTTTGTGATCTCCGTGTACGCTCCAAATGACTGCTGTGGGAGTTCGGTCAAGGACGAATTCTACCGAGATCTAAATCAGCTCTTGACTAATGCTGGAAGTCCGATGTCGTTATCCTTGCTGGGGATTTTAATGCAAGGGTTGACCGCCTGTTACCATACGAACGCTACCCTGGTGGTCATCACTCGCTCGATGAGAACCGCTCTGATAACGCAGAGAATCTTCTCACATTGTGCGAAGACAACCATCTGTTTCTTTCGAGCACTAACTTCAGGCGTACGATGAAGCGTTCCGCAACGTGGCGTCCGCCTTCGCCAACACATCCGTAGTCTCAAATTGATCACATTGCAATTAGCTTCAGATGGCGCGGCAGTGTACTGGACTGCAGGTCCTTTTGATCCACTTCCGTTGACTCAGATCATGCAGTGGTTTTGGGGGTCCCGAAACACGAAGCAGCGCAAGATTGATGTAAACTGATTAACTGATTCCTCTGTCCAGGCGGGTTTAGTCTTCACTAGCATATGCACACAGTTGCAATCCACCGCATGACGTGGAGCAACACTGGACTTGTATACGAAAATTCGATGACCATTTCTGGACAGGCAAGCTGCGGCCTAACTCGACGCCTGGAGCTGTTCGAAGGCCATAAATATATCCCGGCGGAATCAGATTGCAACGAGAGGCGCAGTTCTACCAATCGGCTGCTCAAGCAAAGTCTACGCAAGGATCGTGAGACATGGTGGTCTGAGCGTGCTTTAGAGATGGAGACCGTTACCCTCACTGGAAACATTCGCAGGCTTTTCCAACACATTCGGTCCACTGGCCTCAGGAAGTCTGGTGTCAGTGAGGTCATTTGTGAAGTGGATGAGTCTCCGATTACCAACCAACAGAGGCGCATGGACCACTGGGCCGAGCACTTTCACTCGCAGTTCAACTGGCCTCCACCATCCATCAGTACATGCAGTGTACCTTGTTGTCCACCCTGGATCGTCCCACTGAATCCATCCAGCGAAGCGGAAGTCTGCCTCGTGATTCGACGCTTGAAGCGCTTCAAGGGTGCCGGCTCAGACAGACTTCATCTGGAGCTGTTCAAATACGGCCGCGTGGCGATCATTAACCATCTGACCTCGCTGTTCGCAAAAACCTAGCATAAAGAGAAGGGCGAATCAGTTATTGTCCCGATTTTCAAGAAAGGCGCTCGCACTTCTTGTGTAAATCATCGCGGGATCAGTCTTATTTCGGTTGCCTCCAAGCTACTGGCATCGATTCTGCTTAGCAGACTATCCACAGTACGTGAAACACTACCTTGAAGAACAAGTTGGTTTCCGTACCGGCCGCGGATGTGAGGTTCAAATATTCACGCTGCGCCAGCACCTCGAACATCGCCACATTTATCACAGGTCCACTATCGTTGCATTCCTAGACACAAGTGCCGCTTTTGACTCCGTTGATCGACCTGCTTTATGGCGGTGCTTACTAAAGGATGGGGTGCCAGAGAAATACACCGCCATATTACGAGCACTTTACCTTCATACATCCGGCAGAGTGAGGGTCTATAGCAAGCTTTCCTTGCAATCCGCTGTCAACAGCGGTGTGCGACAGGGCTGCCCTACGTCTACATTCCTCTTCAACTTCGCAATCGAAGACGTTCTGTCGAATGCTCTAGAAGGTTTCCAAGATTTTGGCCTAGAGCTTCTACCGGGTGAATGCGCGACCGACCTAGATTAAGCTGATGATATCGCCTTACTGGGAGACGATCCTCAGGGTATGCAACTCATTCTGGATAGTTTGGCGGTTGAAGCATCTAAGTATGGCATGAGCTTCACCCCATCAAAGTGTAAAGTACTGCTCAAGCGTTGGATTTCACTTGCTCCCGTGCTCACTCTCGAAGGTACACAACTTGAACAGGTAGATAGTTTCGTCTACCTTGGGTGCTGTGCTTCTGCTGAGGGCACTATCAGGGATGAAGTTTCTCTTCGCTTCGCTAAAGCTCGACCAGCATTTGTCAACCTAAGACACTTGTGACGTCGTCGCGACGTCTCATTCTCGCTAAAGGGCCGGGTTTACAGGGCATCAGTTCGCTCAGTATAGTTGTATGGGTGCGAGTCTTGGCCGAATCGCGTGGAAGACATGCGTCGTCTCTCTGCCTTCGATAGCAATTGTTTACGGAGGATTGCTCGTGTTTGGTGGCAACATCGAGTTAATAGTAATGACGTTCGACCTCGCTTCTTGGGGAATGCGATTATTCAATTCAACAACCTGGTTTTGTTGCGCCAGTTGAGGTGGCTTGGTCACGCCCTACGCATGGTACCTGAGCGTCTACCACGTCGCGCTCTATTCGCTCGTCAAGGACCTGGCTGGTGGTCAGCCTTATCATGGCGTCAGCACATGACACCACTGACGTCATGTTTGGCCGTTGTTGGACCCGTACGTCTTCCAAGATGGGGACCAAAAGAAGAAGAATGCCAATGGCTTAACGCTCTTGAAGACATGATCCTCAGCCGGAATCAGTGGAAGAATTTGTACAGTATTGTATTGCTTAAAATGTTTAATACTTCAAACATTGGAAATAACGAAAAAGAGAAAATCGGAGTGTGAAAAACAAACCAAAAATGTTTTATTCTACTTTTCTTCAAAATGTTCCTTTCTGCGGCATAGTAGGTGAAGCGTGTTGCTCACCTTCAACTACTATGCCACGATGATTTTGACGCGATGACTCTCCCTTATCCTCTGTTCTCCATGGTTTTCTGTTGGTTCTTTGCCTAGTTGTTAAACTGCTGAGTTCACTCATTTCCTCTTCCAACCGCACTCCCGGTGCGCAAACAATGCACGTCGCGGAAGTCGGTGTGCTGGTATGCATAACACGTGGCCCAGTCAACGGAGGTTGGTGCGTGATATAATGGTGCTTAGCGGTTCACTCGCTCTTCCTGCACCAAATACGCCACCTGGAACACACACATTGCTCACGCGGTGCTCCCACTAGACATGAGCTAAGCTGCGAAATGCAACGATGATCGAACTTGGCTAGCATCTGATAGGCCAAGTTTCACAACCATACAGGAGAACTGAACGGATGGCAGCGCTATAAACTCTGCATTTAATAGCGAGGGTAATGTCGCGTCTGCGCCGGTGGCGGAGATTGGCAAAAGCACCTCGAGCTTTTGCTATACTGTTCGTAACCCCATCTTCGATCCCATGGGCCCTAATATAGCTGCCCAGGTACTTGAATTCCTGAACGACTTCTAGCTTATCATCACAAAGCGTAAGCGAAGAAGTGGGTCCCTGTCATTCTTGGAGAAGTAGTTTGCATTTCGATGGAGCAAAGCATAGCCCAGAATGGTTGACAGACAGTGCTAATCGGTCCAGTGCTGCTTGGAATGTTTTCGAGCTGTCACAGATTGGGGCAATATCGTCAACATACTCCAAGTCAAGAGTTCCTTCTGCTGGGAGCAGATCCACACCTTCCAAATCGTGTCCTGTGAAGGCGATTTTCATGATTTCATCAATAGTGAAGTTGAATAGGAAAGGTAACAGCGGACAACCTTGTCTCACACCGCTGGTGATACTGAGGAGTGGCGACAGTTTGCCATAAACCCTCACTCTCCCCGAACTATGCGCGCACACCGCTCTGATTATGTTTACATGTTTATCAGGCACACCTTTCCTCTGCGGGCAATCTCAAAGGGCACGTCGATCGACTGAGTCGAAGGCACCTTTTATGTCAAGTAACACGACAACGGTGGGTCGCCAATAAACATGGCGGTGCTCCAACATTTGACGCAAGGTGAAGATGTGGTCCATGCAGCCCCGACCTCGACGAAGCCCGGCTTGCTCTCCACGAATCTGGCTTTCACATGTGCCAGTCAGTCTGTGGAGATTGACAGACACAAGTAATTTAGAGGCCATTGAGATCAGACTGACACCTCTATGATCACCGCATTCCGAACGGCAGCCTCCCTTGAATATTGGGACAATGACGGTGCGGCCCCAGTGCGTCGGGACAGTCCCCGGCTCCCAAACTTGCATTAGTAACTCGTGTAAATCATCTATCGGAGCAGGCCCTCCGAATTTGAAGAGGGCTGGGGAATTTCTATCTGACCCTGCGGCCTTATACAATTGAAGCAGCTTGATCTCATGTTCGAATTCTGCGCGTGATGGCGGATCCAAGCAGACGGCCCAGGGAGAAGCGCGCTAAATGCCCGAAGAAGAAAGCGATAACTCAGGTTGGTTAAATTGCCTTGCAAAGTGTTCAGCCGAAGGCTCCAAGCGTTTTGACAGGCTGTGGAAGAGCTGCCTACTCTGGTCGGATATGATCTCGCTAACACCAGGTCGCCTGCTACCTGTTTCCCCTATCAGACGGAATAAGTTACGATGATTACCTACGGTAGCTTCTGTTTCCATCTCCGAGGCACAATGAGACAAACAGAATTCGAGGTCTTTCTTTAGGCTAGTACCTAGTTTTGTCCTGAGATTTTGTGAGCCTCATTGTATTCGTTTCCAGCCGGAATACGTCGGCGAGCATCCATAAGTTCCAGAGACTGTGTAACGACCCAATATCCAGTTTGGCAATTTGATTAGCCTCATGAAGGCATGCCTGCTGATAGTAACGTTTGACGAATATGCGACCAGTGATCATCGACAGTGTTCAGTAGGCGCTTACTCAGCCCGGATGTCAGTGCACTTTGATACACATGCAGAACACCTGGCTTCGCCAGCTGGATGGTTTCAATCCATTCACATCGATATTGCGGACATTCACTGAAACGCACCCGCAGGTCGGCGCAGACAATTACGTGGTCAGAGTCTACGCTCGTGCTCCAAATCGAGCAACAGTTTTGGACACAGCCTCTCCAGCGGTAACTGATCGCGATATGATCGACTTGCGTCTATGGCTGGCCTGAGGCTGGTGGCCGCCAAGTTCCGCTTCTGCGGGTGCTGTGTCGATAGTTTGTGCTCGCAAGAAAGACGAGCATCTTCACACAGCTGTAGCAGTCGCCCATCGTTATCGTTACGGGAGTCTACGCGTTTTTGGCCGCCCAAATGAAGCTCATCATATGACAATTTTCCGACTTGGGCGTTTAGATCGTCAGCCAATACGACAGTATCCGTGCTTCTTCTGTAACGAAGGAGCTCGTGAAGATGTTGATAGAAATCACCTTTTACCGAATCAATGCTAAGCAGCTGAATGTGAGAGTCGGCAGCTCCATTTCCGACCCAATTGACGTCCATCGTGGCGCGCCCCAATGATCGGTACCAGGACCACGTTTATTCCTAGTATTCATTAACGATCTTGCTAGTTTACTGCAGTTGAATTTCTTCCTATTTGCAGATGATGTCAAAATTTGGTATAATATCAGGACAGCGGAATATCACATTGCATTACAGAGCGATCTGAACAGGGCTTACACATGGTCATCCGAATATCTGCTTCAGTTCCCCGTGGCGAAGTGCAAAGTCGTGCGCCTAACCCATCAGCTTATCTATGAATAACGATTAGAGGACCAGCAGTTACAACGTGCTTCCCAAGAAAGTGACCTTAGAGCGATCGTGCGGGACGATCTTGGCTGCATCAAACAAGCTGAAAAGGCAGCAAAAAGAGCCATTCAAGATCTTGGACTTCTACTGAGGGCTTTCGTAAATTTCGAGCCATCAGTCTTTCGGCCAATGCTTAATGCCTACTTGAGATCCCACGTGGAATATGCGATACCAGGCCTGTCGTCCCTGGTGCAAGTGCGACATTAATACACTTGAAGCTCCACAACGTAGAGCAACCAAACTCGTAAGAGGATTGATTCAGCAACCCTGCCAAAGCAGACTGCAGTCCCTGGGATTGTACAGTGGTGAATATCGACTTTAGGAGGAGACCTCATCGTGGTTTGCTTACTACTGACGAACCCAACAATCATGTCGCAGTCTGTTGCAGCTGAGCCAAGATACCAACCTGAGAGGCCATCAGCTCAAATTGGCTACGCACTATAGTCGACTTGATTGTCGACGAAACATTTTCTCCCCACGTGTGTCCCGTGCCTGGTATGCCCTTCCGACTCACGTTATGCTGTCCCCTGCATTAACGCTTTCAAAAACGTCTTAATGACAAGCTTTCCAACTAGCCTTATTGGCTATAGTCCGTTCCACCCGGAGGACGAAATAACGTAAACCAAACCGTGTGCTTAACGGCCGTCTCCGCTATGTGGCGGTGAGAATACATACGTACATACATGTGAGTAGCGTGGATGTATTTAAACTGGATTAACGTAGCACATCCGTCAAATGAAGCGACACACGAGTAAGGGTTGTAGTTTCCTTTTTTCTTTCTCATGTATTTATTGTACAGCTCTTCATGCTATTTTGTGTGCACATCCCATTCCCATTTCAAACTCTTTGTGCAGTAGTGCATTTAAATCGGTAGGAGCTTAAAATAACGATTTGCTCATTCGTTGATCCTTTCAATTTTAAGTTTCACTAGAAACATCGTACGGGACTTCTCAAACACATGCTTAATTTTACCCGTGATAAGTCACTGTTATTGTTCATTGTAAACACAAAGGCCTTGTTGTTCTTCCTTTAATCGTACTAAAACTAGCAGGGTCAGAAATCCTTCTTCTTCTGCTCAGTCAATTCTCTCTTTCAATGTAGGCCTGCAAAGTATCCACACAGTGGCACACAGCTACTGTTGTAACATGTCACAAAGCTGGACCCAGACATGACCTCAGAAACTGTCGATCAATCAACCACACTTTCATTATTTGCAAGATGACGGAGAAACTACTTGCCCGCAAAGTGGTAGGTTTCCTGCAAACAAATGGTATGCTTAATAACGCACAATATGGATTTCTAAAGAAAAGCTTATGTGTAACATGTCATCTTGCCTTTCCCAAAAACGTTACTCTCTCCTTAGATGATCGTGTACCTCATGATAAGCCTATAGACAAACTCGCATCTGTTGGAATCAGCGCTGCACTGTTATCGTGGTTCAAGTCATACCTTTCAAGGCGAATCCAGGTGGTTAGAATAAACGATCAATATTCACAACCTAGACCCCTGAGGAATGGTGTAATTCACGGCAGCGTTATCGTTCAACTGCTCTTGATATTGTATAGTAACGATATATTTGAAGCAACACACTA
>CALYDF020006044.1:0-13784 GCA_944474145.2 Dicrocoelium dendriticum | reverse complement strand
GCGATGATTCTCGCAGTTTGCTTCAAGACCCGCCAATCGAACGAATTCATTCGACAGTTTTCGAACACGGGGTCCGTATTTGGCTTTAAGTTCTTGGAAGATAATGGGAACCAATCGAGTAGTCATGAGTTCAGAGAGGTATGGAAACAATCGGTTGGAAACTTGAATAGGGAAGTACAATTGGAAGGACAGCATTATACATTCATTACACTTTTACCACTCTATGGCTCTCGATGGACAACACTAATTGTCACGCCACTCAGGCGGATGGTTAGACACCCTTAGCCTTTGTTGACTATCGGAACACTCTTACATCGAGACTGTGTCAGCATAGCTGCCCTGCAGGTGAACGTGAAGCTATACTTTCCCGATCCCATGTTTTTAGAATTCTCTTGAAACTAGACTTAAGAATGCCTATTTAAAGATTCCACTTAGTGAGTCATCCACTATACTACCATTAATACACCTTCCGATTCAGGTCGTTATCATTTTTGTTTTTTTGGCCTTAGTGAAGCTCCAGCCATTTTCAGAATGTTATGAATTCACTTGTGAAAGGTTCAGAAGGGGTTAAACTATACCAAACGATGTAAATTTACATATCGCTGACAAATTTGCTCACGATTCTCACCTATTAGCACTATTGAAGCGCTTCAAAGACGATAATAGTTCAATAGTGTATGATGGGATAAAAAGCATTGGCTTTACAAGACCCATAAGATGGTAAATGCAAAATAAATAAAATCATTAGATTCCGACATGGAACTGAAATGCCAATAGTCTAAACCTAGTACATCACACCACAATGTGTTGTTTGTCACTCCGCTGAATCCTGTCTAACCAAATGAAGTCAATCAGTACACTATTCGGAGCGTTTACCCATGCGTTTTCATACATACCTTTGAAAATGCAAACTCTCAGTATTACAACAACAACTACAACCATTTCTATATAATTCTACACCTCAATCTTAACATCACCACTCTCACCTTAACACATCTTCACTTTATCTCCCCTCTCAAATCCCCTTTATCACCTCAAACCCTAACCACACCCTTACATCTCTCCATCTCACACTCTACTTACTACTTACAACTTCTTCCCACCCAACCCTCAACCCCATCTCACCATCACCAAATCTCCCTCATACCACCTCTTTAATCCAACTTACTCAACTAATTTTCTCAACCTCTCTTCCATACACTAAAACCCCCATTTCCCCCCCTCCATTCCTTCCACAACCTCCTATTTTCCTTCACATTCTTATCCCCTCCATTTACCCACCTACCTAACCCCCCCCCCCCCCCTCACTCCACCCCCCCTACACCTTAAACATAACTCCCATAAACTCATCCAAACTCCCCAATTCTCTCCAACCCCCTCCAAACAATCCCCCCCCATCACCCACCTACAAAAATATTACCCTCTCCTACCCCTACCATCCCCTCTAACCTATAATTCCCTCAATATCTCCCCATCCTACTTATCCCAATTCTTCAACCTTTTTCTTATTAAACACACATCAAATAATCAATCACCCCACCAAATTCTTCTTTCCCCCTAATCATAATCTCTCCACCCAACCTCAAAAATCTACCAATCCCCCCCAAATCCACTCTTCAATCCACAACACTTTCTTCTAACCATACTCCCCTCCCCCTTCTTTTCCCTTCTTCAAATCTTCCCCTATTCTCATCTCTTTAAATCTCTTTCACTTTCCAATCCAATCATAAATACCATCCCCACATATACTCCTTATCTACTTTCCCATTCACCCATTCCCTCCTAACCATCCTCCTCTACCTATCATCACATATCCATCAACTCCCCTAACTTACCCACCACCCTTTTTCACCAACACCCTCTCAAATTACCCATCCACCCCTCTCCCTCCTACTCAAATATCTTCTATAAATCTTATATTCATCCCCTTATACCACTTATACCCTCCTTGTGTAGCGCTTAATTATCGAGTCTCAATGCTCTTGTTTATCAAATATTGTGTGTCTCTGCTTATTCTTCTGCTTTTTCTTGTATCACCCCCCAACCATACAACTGTGGTGATACATTTTTTCGTCCAATACTCCCCAACCTATTTATAAATATTTCATGGCCAGTGTGTCATAGTGTTGTGCCCCTTCCCCCCAAACATCACACCTCATCTAATGAGAGATTTATAATTTGTTGTTTCAATAATACCCCAAACCTAAAACACCCCCCCTCTTCATTGTTCATACTATTTGATTTTTTTATTATCATAGCGTCTTTCCTCTAAGTTGGTATTCCTTTAGAAATCGCTCCCACAACTATTACAAATGTATGTGTTGCCTAAAACTGAAGTACCCCCACCCTAAAATCCCCAAGAGAATACCCCTAGAGAACCTCTCAGTATCTAGGATCTCTCGAGTATCTGTCCCCCTACATCCACTCTCCAATTGTAATGTTCCATGTGTCCCCCCCCAATACCCTCACACACACCACTCTCACTCTCTAGGTCGCAACGTCCATCGCCATATAGTGTGGTATCTTTTAGACTTATGTTTAAAAGAGGTGTAATTATTCATTAGGTATGCGAACTTGTTTAGATATATTTATCATTAGTTAGATATCTTCTGTCACATATAGATCTCCTTGAAAACACACTTATTCCCAAGTATTAACTCTTTAATCTCTACACTCACTCTGAGTTTATCTCTTTTGATTACTCAGATTATATCTGTTTATCTACAGCACAGCTACACTTAAAAATATAATAAAAATTACTCCTGTGTATGTATAACAATAGATAGAGAAAGTCACTCCCTCCCACTCTCACACGTGATGAGATTTTATCATTAATTAATTGTTATTCCATAACACAAACCTCACTATATAAAGTTTTGATATATAAGCTACGCTCTTCTCTCAAGTATAGTGAGTATCGAATATATTATATACTCTGACACTATACTCATGTCCTCCCCCACCACGTCCACATACATACACACCTCTCTATTATATCTAATATATTTTTATATATTAATAGTGATGTATTTCTGTACTCCCCACTGTACTACCTATACAACTCTCTTGTAAACACTTTTTTTCCCAACTTTAATTTCCAGTTTTCAAGTGTGTAGTTTATCTCAACTTAGTGTTTGGTATATGTTTCTCTCACACTCTCCTCTGTACTAACTCCCCCTCTACATGAGATTATTGTATCGACACTCACGTACTCCCATATTCTGCTTTGCAGAACCTCCCCATATATTGACAAAACCCATTCCTACCCTCCCCCCCCCTCTTTTTAATTAAGCTAAGAATACACCATTTTATAACCTCCTTCCTCCACTCAACCCCCACCCCAACCTCACACACTCATCCAAAACAACCCCCAATATCCTAAACAAGGATGCTTTTGTATGTACTTGTATGTATTTTCTTATTCAGGATATGTCGGTATTGATAGTAGATAGAGTACAAATGTCAATGAGAGATATGTAGAGAGATTCACCCTTTTTTCTATGTCATCCAACATAAACTTCATACGCGCATATATCGACTCTTTAAAATAGTCTATATCTACTAATTTAATGTGTCTAGCTATATCACTACTCACTCACATAAGCCCATCACATATTCGACCGAGAAACCCCCTCATATATGATATAGTGTTATGTTACTCGCTACGCCTGCACGGACTTGTGTGTCCAGTCTGTTGTATTGTAGGATCCCACACCACCACACCACCTTGCCGTATATAATCTCCATCTCGTGTCCTCATCCCCTTCTAAAATATATGAATCATCGTCCTAGTAGATATGAGATAAGATTAGAGATCTACTAAGTGCTTGACCATCTATCTATCCGCTCACGTCCCATACTTGTCAAAATGATTTTACTATAAATCCTCTCGTCGTCCTACTGTCGTCCCCCAACCCTAAGACATTCTATACAAGCTATAATAACACGCCACACCTGTCCACTAGTGCCATTTTTTGCCCTGTTCTTTGTGCCACCGTGATGTGCACTTCTAGATATCCAACCGTCTTGCCTAATAAACAATTGAATGATCATCTACCCCCACCCCCCCATCTATCCATCCCTCCCACAAATACCCCACTAATCCCATCTCAAATCCCCCCCTCCACCAATTCCATTACACCCACCACACTTAACAATGGTCCTGAGAATCCTCGTCACTCTCGTGCAATAAACCCCCACTAATCATGTCTCTTATTCCGATACTGCTAACGCGCGAGTAGCACCTCCCTTTCCTCTCAGCCACTCGAACTGTCTTTTCTTATCTATATAGATCTCCTGTCATACGCAATTATCGAGCCACTTGTGAGCTTCCGCCAAGTTCAGCCTCACAATAGTGTTGACCACTATTTGCGACTGATCGACATCACTATTGCCTCTGCAAGCGCACTCTATCTGAGTCACAGTAGTATACGCTTCCACGATCTATCACACTCTTGTGTCCCTCAATATCTCACTCCTTCATACTGATCACCTGTGCACTACACTAATGCAGTAGAATGATCACAAAGTCATTCCAATATATACGCATGGACACGCTCCATATATCTATCCCCTAATTGTCCTGAGTTCTTCGTTCCATATGTATAACCCCCTTGCCTCATGTCAAGATGCGAATACCACTCGTGTGTCTTCCCCTCTGCGCGACCCTCTCACAGTTCTCTCGTGTATCTAGTGTCCATATCTTAGTCTTGTGTACCACAACCCCTTGCTCACGCATGAACATCTGCATGTGTCCATGTCACATGTGCATCACTTCTCGGTGTACTCACCTTGTGCAATATCTCAACGTCTCCCCGTCTGATCTACACTCGTCATCTCCTAGTGGTTACTCTCACCTTGTTCCTTGTGAGCAATTCTGCTCCCTTACTACCAATTTTCTCATCGCATCTATCTCATGTTGCAATTTCTAATACAACCCACAATCCCCTGATTCGATCAATCCTCACTTGTAATTGTCGTCCACTCCTCTCATGCATCGCACTCTCGTCATGGATTTATTGACTGCTGCATACCTCTTGATTGTATCCCACACAGTGTGTATGAAATATGCTAACATGACAACTTTCACCCCCACCTGCCGTGATTGATGATCGTGTATGATATATATATGCGCCTGTGTGTATCCGGGTCCAGTGTGTGTCCTCCTCCTACGCGCTGACCTTACCTAATCCAATGTCACCACACTACCATAATTGACTGTTCTCTATCTGTATATTCTCCCGCCGCCCCCTGAGGATCTACTCTAGTGTGATCTCTCTTACTGCTGATCACACCCTAGCCTGTGATCATTGTTACTCCCCGTATAATTGAGTCGCATATAAACTGTGTCATAATAACACCACGAGTCACAGTAGATGACCCCACAGTCACCGTAGTGTCAATAGTATTGCTAGCGACTCCATATTATAGCACACCTCTCCACCCATAGTCTTAATCTGTAACAGTCTCTCCACGCTAAGATATATGTGTGAGATCCGATGTCCTGTGCATTCTCCACATAGAGACTATCTATACAATGTGCGTCCCTCAGTCACATGCCTCCTCACGTCGTTATATTCCGCCACATCTATGCGCTGACTCACGAACACCATCCACTCTATCTACGAGTGTGTGAGTCCTAGAGAATATGCCATCCTCACATAAACCTAATCCCTCACTACACCTGTGTGTTCTCACAACATACAATCGTACCTAGCACTCTATCGGCCTTATAACAGCATGTGCGCCTAACTGTCCATCTCTCGGCCTAGCCCCCCACACCCATCTGTTAAAACATTATGTCCCTACTGCTCTCCTCCTCGATCCCTCCTACCCACCATGCCGCCTTAACTATATACTAGTGCCCTTCATGTTCATCTTCTATGACACGCCACTACTAGATAGTACTGTGTACATGATCGCACCTGCAAATGCGCTACTCTCTCGCCTACGAAGATATCCGTGTGACCATGTCCACGCATGTAGAACACATCAACAGTCTTTACAAGAGTTTACAGCTCTCCTCTATATCGACAACATTCGCACACTTGATCAGCTCCTGTGTGTCACCCAATGACATGATAATAGTCTCGCCCCCTCCTGTCGTGCACACAATAATCTGCACAATCAAAACTAGTGAAGATGTGTACACACCACTGCACCTGCACGCAACATTGAGACACTTTAATGATACATGAGGATCTGCTACCTCTGACTCATGACACATCACCGATTTGCAACAATCTTGCCGCAACCCACATATATAAGATGGTCCTCAAGCACGAGACTGCTGCTATAGATTTTTGAGATCGTCTACTTGTACCCGCTCTCACATATAGACACGAAGTTCATGTCCCGTAGAGTTTAGCCATTGTGTCTGCTTCCATGCAGCAACATGGATCAACACTCCATGATTATATGACTAAACTGTTCAATATAGTCACCATATTGTGACTCTTTGTGTCCCCACATATTTACTATGATCGCCGTGTGCTCCATTCTCCCTTTCACCATAGACGTAACAACTGTAGTGCATAGCTTCACCTCTCTTACCGTCCCGTTTCCCGCACATCTGATCTCCATATCCAACCGTCTAAGTGTGTATATCTCTCGTCCCCCATGTCTGTGATCGTTCTGGTGAAAATTGCGCTCGTAGAAAAACCTAGATGATATAATCTGATCACAGAAGCAAGCGGCACAACTACTATGATGAAGTGTGTGTTGTGTCCCTCCATCCTGTTCCTCACACGCCTTCAACCCAGTCGTGCTACTTACCACACATGACTTTCACAGCGTGATACACCTTGACGAACGCAGTCTCCGACGTCACGCTACTATCGTCTCTCCTATCTCACTTTGTCGTTCCATAATCTATACCTCTGACCGACATGTGTCTACATCTCTTGCTCATTCACCTCCACTGCTCCTCTTGTCCCTACCTAGATCTGTAACCTCTTTGCCTCCGATCTAATCTGTTTTATATAATCATAAATCAGCCATACACACTCCAATAGACCGTGATCCTGCTGCCTACCACCAAAAATGCGACTAGTATATGTGTCTCAGTTATCACTACGCTCACGCTAGCTCTCTCTCTCCTTGTCCACCTGTCCAAAACAGTTCTCGCTGCGCCATCATCTATTCTCTTATGACACTCCCTATATCCCATTAGTGTGACCTCATGTGTGTGTCGACAACATGATGAACTAACCTCACTGTGTAATGACACTCTCTCATCACAATGTCCAGGTCTACCCCGTGTATGCCCTCTGTGTGCCTATTGCAATCCACACAGACATCAATCCTCTCTGCTCTCTCCTAATACCATTCTCTTTCATCCTCTACTCATACCGTTTGTAAGTCGCACACACGCACAAACATCGTCAATGTCACATATCTCTCTTACCTACACCAATCTATAATGTTTATACTACTGAACCTTTAGTCAGTACACGTCATGATCGTATGTTCGATTGCCTGCTGCTTGCCCGCCATTTCTCATAATGTCTGCCCCACACGAATATGTCGTAGATTCATCAACTCACTACCTTCTCTCTCCATCTCAGGTGTGTGATGTACGTTACACCCTAACTGTTGCTCATACTCATGTGTGTCCTGTGTTAGATTATTCACCACACTGTCCTATCGTCTCCACACTATACTCACCCTCATCTCTCTGACTCGATCACTCCTGCAATCATACTATACTCCCCCCCACTACTCTCCCTCTACTGTAGCTTACCAATTAAACACACACTTCCCCACATCACACCTCTATCACTATCATATTGAAATATAGTCACACACCTACTACATACCTAGCACATATCTCTAACGTGTACCGCCCGTATCAATCCCTAGTCACTCTGTGTCACTATATGTCAATCTCGCAAAGCATCCTCCCCCATTAGTATCCCTAGCCCCTCTCCTCATATATATACCTAGATGCTAGTGTCGCACTCATCTATTGTAACTACCTACAAACTGTATCTCATCGACCTCCACATAATAACACCTACATACACCACACTCCATAAAGATAAGATATCTACATCCCCCCCAGTATAGAGAGATCCATCCGCTATGTCCATTTTCTAGAATATATAAGAATAGATATATATGCTTGAAGTCTGTGTGATTGAGTGTGTGTGACCTTGTATTGTGTGTGTGAGTCTGGTTTATATAATATATATGTATAGTATATATAGCCGATATTATATACTCTAGTCACTCAATTATGTCAAGACTCCATCACTGTAGATACTATCCAACTATTCTGTCAGTGCTACGTGTCCCCTATCGCCTATCACTACACCCACTTCCATCTCCCTCCCATGCTCCTTATCATACCTCGCTCTATCCTGAAATGTGTTCCTCTCCCCACACTCCCATTATCTCACTTAGTACCAGCGTATCCTCTCCCCTATATGATCCTAATGTCGCTTCTTCCGACCGTGTTTCTGTCACCATCCGCTAATCTGTATCGTCTCGCCTTAGTACAGGTGTGCCTTCCTAATCCACTCACATTACCTACCCTACGCCTCCTATACCACTCCCCCTCTGTCTCAACTCCATAACCCATAGTATCTCTGACAGTCAAGTGTCATTGACTTGTGCCCTGTGCCACACACTCCTCCCTCCTACGCTATACCATATTTACCACATCCTTTTCTCACATTCATCCCCCGTTACTATAATCCACTGATCTAAAGACAATCCTACAGTGTCAAGTTTCAACCCTATATGAACAGTGACTCACGCGAACCATCCCATCACCGTATATTCCTCATGCTACTGTGTAAGTTACACTCCAACACTCCGCTACTTGCCATCTCTTGTACAAACCAACTTCCCAAACTCTTCATCTATATCACTCTACGAATCGTGCATAATGCACCACACGATCCAAGTTCCCTGTGTCCGTCACATATTGCACCCACACCTTATCCCCCACCGCCCTCATTACACAGCCACAACCCTCACAGACCTACTTAATAAACCCATGTATAGATATCCACTATATGTACCCATATTTAATCACAGCCACACACCAATGCACATGATCATAAGCACCCCGTGCCACTCCTCTACACATACACTGTCCTACACTATAAATCCCCCCCCACTTCCTGCTCTTGTACTCTATATACAACATATCCCAAGTAAGACAATGCACGCAACTCACACTCCCACCATCACACCCGTACTAGAGTCAGACTAGAACCCTCAGTTACCTCTCCCACACTCACTATAGTCTCGCCAAAGAATACACACCTGTGTGACCCCACTGCCTATCTCCTGTTTGCACTGTGCAGTTAGAGCCTGTCAACCTCATCTCCGTACAATCCCCATGTCGTCCTTATCGCCAGTATACCAATCTATAAATCATATCTCTCGCCCCTGCTCTCTCATGATAAGTGCATGCTCTCCATGACTGCCACTGCGCGCACATCCCATCTTAGACCCCTAGACAGTAGTCTACTCACACTGTGTGCATCGCGATAGCTTCACCAAATCCCCGTGCATAGCGCAACCCTTGTGTCAACTACCCGCACCTCTCTCTTACTCACCTCCTGCGTGTACACGCTCCAACTGTGTGACCCTCATATATGTGGCACCCTAATATCCCCCTATACATCTCATGTGTGCGCTCTGTCGTGACTTCTCACATAACTACAGATGTGCCATCTAAACTCTCCACCTCATTCCTCGCTTACCTGTCGTATCTACACTCGCTACCATGTTAGACTCCTCCACTCCTCTATATCTTAGTGCTGTCCTTAGATGCCCTTACTCTTAGTTACATCACCCTGCACGTTTCTTGTGTCTGACTGCACCCTCATATCAGCACCATTCGCTCGTCCTTGCCCCCCTATCCTTTTCCCTACTACACCACATATCATCAACAACCTCTCTAACCATATACTAGATTCTAGTCACTCATACCACCAACGCCCACAACCCACAGAACTATCTACTCAGATGCCAGAGTTATCTTGACTGTGACACTAATCTGACTCCCGCTACGCCTCTAACACCCCCAACCCCTCATCTCTCGCTTTCTAAGCGCTATGCCACGTAACCACATGCGCAGAAACTCGCATCACTTAATAGTGTCTGTGTGTTAATATCCACTGTTCAATGTGCATAGGAATATATGGTCACTAATTCAGCAGAGCCACACATCTTACGTCCACGCATAACGTGTTCACTCAATAATTACTCTAAAACCAGTTATAGTCTGAATAGATCTGCTTACTATTGTATTCTATCGAGAATCGCCATACAACGATGCTATAGCTCCACCCTGTTGTATCGTCTGATTGATCAGCACAATGCGCCACTATTTACTTGTTTAGTCACTCTATATAGTGTGGACATATCTACCTACTCCAATTTCCACGCACTGTGCGCCGAACGCGATGAAGAATGTGTCTCTCACTCCACAATTCCACCTCGTCCAACTCCTCATATGACTGCTGCCTAAACGTGCTCTGTGAACTCCCGCATGATCACTGTGCGTGTAGCCCACACAGTGTAAGTTGACCTTCTCTCCTGGCACTATAAGTCCGTGCTCAAATGTCACATAAATTCTTCGTCACGGTCCTCACTCAGACATGATCATAGTACTATCCCCATTTGTTTATACCTCGCTCAATTCTCTAC
The DNA here is from genome assembly GCA_944474145.2 of Dicrocoelium dendriticum. Taxonomy (NCBI): domain Eukaryota; kingdom Metazoa; phylum Platyhelminthes; class Trematoda; order Plagiorchiida; family Dicrocoeliidae; genus Dicrocoelium; species Dicrocoelium dendriticum. The sequence continues at coordinate 3,119 of CALYDF020006044.1, read as the reverse complement.
CCACTACTACCCGAGTCAGCTTCTTATGGGTCACCTGCCAGTTATCTGCCATCCAATCTATGATATTCCTACCACAAGAGGACGATCAGCTGGCTCATTCTCTATATCTAAGCTGCGCGAACAGGTGCCATGTGCTGTGACATCTGGTTCTAGTGTCTCCGAGCTGGTATATAAGTGTCGTACACCAGCGCGTCCTCTCGATCTGACATCGCGCTGTACCTACCGAATCGCGCAAGCCTCACGTGTTATCCTGCCATAATTGTGTATAGTGACACTCGGCGCCTTAGACTTTGCCCTTGCCACTCCAGTGACGAAAGTCATTTCTCTAATACACTCAGTGTGTAGAGTGTATACCTCTGATAAGAACGTGTGCAGGCCAGTGTAGTCTCTCGCTACGCTTGGCGTAGATTGTGGGAGATACAGATATGTTATTAGAAGCACAGTGCAGACGGAGACACTGCAGATCTGTAGACATGCCAATATGATGCACGGTCTACTGTAAGGATGATCGAAGATACATCTCTCGCATCCTCCACCGACAGCCCTTCGTCATGACTGTTGACTATTTCTCTGAGAGAAGAAACTGTGCTAGATGTGTTATCTAATGTTGCTCTCACGTCCGCGCTACATTAGTTGGTCGAGCGGTAGCCTCATACTGCTATTAGCTTGCTGGGGTGAGATACACGTTCGCTAACTCAGATTGCCTAGGGTGTAACTCGCTGTCGATCTGTATATATTGTTAGTGATCAGGTAGAATAGCAGATGTGCTGCATGTGTCTCTTCCGATATAGGGCACGGACTTAGGCTCGCTATTGTTCGATAGCAAGGCAATGCCCGTATAGTGTGAATAGGTTGCTGGTACGAGAGCGTCTATACGAGCTGATCATACTGAGACGGATGATGCAACGGATAAGATTAGCTCGCTGTGATGGGGTAACATTTCTGTTTCTGTGTGATAGATCAGGAGAAGACTCTGAGTACGACTAGATCACATCAGTGGGTCGTGGCTACTAAGTAGAGACTGTTGCTGTCCCAGAGAGAACGAAGAGGTCCGCTGAGGAGCTAGCGAGATGAAACAGGCTGGTATGTCGCGGTTATTGTGTAGTCGTCTCTTGAATAGCATGAGTGCTATAGTGTGTCTCGTCTATCGTGTACGCTTCGCTCGCTCGCGCGTTTGAGGCACGGTTGTGCGCTCTGACATTCGCGAAAATATAGTCGCAGGGAATTGAGCTTATTGTCCAGTGACAACAGCACTGAATGTACAATATAGGATAGTGAATCTTTAATAGATATCAGTCAACGAAAAAGCAAACACGAATACTGATGCATATGAAGAGAGATTGTGTAGATCTAATTGCTTTCTGTTAGTGCTCGGTTGTATCTCGTGCGCGCTCAAGAGCATGTCACTCTGAGCGCTGATATGAATGGCTGGAGAGCAAATAATTTGTCTACATTTATCTGAACATCGATACACCAGAGTGGATCGAGCCTATTCGACGATAGGAGTCCCTGCGCATGGACGTCCTGCTAATATATGTCTCGAGCTATAGTGCTATTCGCGTATGAGAGAGATGCATGCGCTCGCGCTGATCTAGAAGCGCCTGTGCTAATTCGTGAGCAACACAGGGGAGATACTAGAGCGTATCGTCCGAGCCGAGTGTGACGCTACTATGGAGACACGAGTGGAGAGTTGGTGTGAGACGCCACACGTTTGGAGCGTTCGCGCGAGAGTGTTATCTTCGGCATTGAAGGAGAGATGTGTGTGGTTTCAGCGGTTGATTCAGTACTGTATACTTGTAATGACAGATGAAGCGATCATTGGACTGTCCGTTTAGGGGAGGAGGGGTAATAAATTGTATGTTTTAGCGCTGGAGAGAAATACTGTAACTGTAGATCAAACCACAATAATGCACATTTGTTTGTCTTTTTTCTTTTTTTGTTTTTTATCAATTTTCTTTTTCCTTTTTTTGTTTTTCTCTTTTATTTTTTTTAGGCGAATTTAGCGACTTCTCCTATATTTGCGCCGCGTACTGTCAGGAATTAAACTACAACGGCTGAAGCTACTGGAATAGTATTATGAATACATCATGCGACAACTGTTGTATAATTGAATTTTTCTTTAGGAAGGTTCGGTTTCTGTCGGTAAATAGATAATGTTAGTGACCCATAGGTTATATCAGATAATTTCTTGGACAAGATCTTATAAGCACTAAAGGTGTGATAAATAGTCGGACCGCGTTTCACACGATTAGCCGTACTGCGATGTGATGGGGAAGCTTATAGGATCCCTTTAGTATTTTGAACAATGCCTTAAGAAGAGGAACAGTGGCAGTGTATGACCAATCTCATTTAGTATGCGCACTATGCTTATCATCAAAGTGCGACTATCTAACAACTGAAATTTGCTTTGTTTGGTTGCAACATTTTTCTGCTGCGTGCGACAGAGTTGGAGCTTGATATAACTTATCGACCATAACCAAAATTTTGTGACTGATGGGCTTCTCTATGCTTGAACAATGCCATAAGAAGACGAACACTGGCAGATGTCAACATTTCGTATTGTCTCTGCAGTGCCAACACAATAACATTAAAATATATAAGACGCGTACGGCTGCCCTGGGCTTAGGGTTGTCACGCCTGCCACTCTACCGTATTCTAACTTGTTCCGGTCTCACCCTATCTGTCGTCTTATATATTTTCATGTTATTGTGTTGGCACTGAAGAGACAATACGAAATGTTGACAACTGCCAGTGTTCGTCTTCTTATGGCATTGTTCAAGCATAGAGGAGCCCATCAGTCTCAAAATTTTGGTTATGGTCTATAAGTTATATCAAGCTCCAACTCTGTTGCCCGCAGCAGAAAAATTTTGCAAACAAACGAAGCTAATTCCAGTTGTTAGATAGTCGCACTTTGATGATAAGCATAGTGCGCATACTAAATGAGATTGGTCATACACTGGGAACAAAGATAAAGGGATTTGGGCCCATTGTTATACTGTTTTACGTCTTGCAGCGATATCTGGAGCATTTGAGATAATAATGCTTAAAAACAATGAGAACACAACTGCTTTAATAATACTACCTTCGCACACACTTAAGCAGCAGAGACGAGTTTTATT
>CALYDF020006043.1:0-13788 GCA_944474145.2 Dicrocoelium dendriticum | reverse complement strand
GCCCAAAAGGCGTGCCTCGCTTAGTCAAAAATAAAATATTTGAAAAGCAAGGAAAAAGACGAAAACTGGTAGATGCATGCATTTCGTATTGTCTCCTCAGTACCATTAACAATAACCGGTATGCAACTATATACTTAAATATGTGTGTGAACGAATAAGCATAAGGTGAAAAATGAATGACAGAAGTTCCACACCTATGTCCACGGCAGTCTTAAGCTGATAAATAATTGCATTTGAACGCACAGGGCCGGCTTCACCCGGCTTATCGCAACCGCCTCGGCGAAACGGAGGAAGCGGGGATTAGGGTGACGTAATACAAGTGTGAACGCTGCTCCGAGCTCTATCCGGTGACGCGTAGTCAGTAGGTGTTTAACCTATTGAGGAAGCTGGCGGTTTGCGCAAGCACGGAACTTCAGTGGGACAGGGATTCTGGTCAATTTCACGTTGAACCCACCTTGGCACGTGTTCGTTTATTCGGGAACTCAAAGACCGATTGGTTCTGCCTATGTAACTGTCTCCGCAGTCGCATACGAATTTGTATATGCAGTGTGAGTTGGCCCCTATCGGTTGAGGTTCCTTCGTTAGAGGCACCGGCAAGTTCCAGGTTCTATTGATGACCACAACCTGAGCAGCACAGTAACTTCTCTGCGTAGCAGAGATTAAACGTTTCGTGTTTTTCAATACAGTAAAGTCACTCTTGAATGGCAACTCGATATAGATGTTTCTCTTGGCTGTCGTATGCACCAAGTCTTTCGGGCCTCGCTGTTGGCTGTGTCTCTCTATAAATCTACGTGGATAACCATTTGCAACGAGGGTCGTTGAAATTAACTCTAGCTCGTCGGCTAGACAATCAGCGGAGCAAATTCGTCTAGCACGACTAACTAAAGTTTTCACAAGGGTTCGCTTGTACCGCACTGGTGTGAAGCTGGTGAAGTGCAGGTATTGGCCGGACCAGGTTGCTTTTCTGTAGATAGACCTTCTAATGAGCCCGTCATCCCTGCGACTGATGAGGATGTTTAAGAATGGCAGAGAGTTCTTCTGTTCCACACAGTTACATAGGCAAAACCAGTCGGTCTTTGAGTTCCCGAATAAAGGAACACGTGCCATGGTGGGTTCAACGTGAAATTGACCAGAATCCCTGTCCCACTGAAGTTCCGTGCTTGCGCAAACCGCCAGCTTCCTCAATAGGTTAAACACCTACTGACTACGCGTCACCAGATAGAGCTCGGAGCAGCGTTCACACTTGTATTACGTCACCCTAATCCCCGCTTCCTCCGTTTCGCCGAGGCGGTAGCGATAAGCCGGATGAAGCCGGCCCTGTGTGTTCAAAAGCAATTATTTATCAGCTTAAGACTGCCGTGGACATAGGTGTGGAACTTCCGTCATTCATTTTTCACCTTATGCTTATTCGTTCACACACATATTTAAGTATATAGTTGCATACCGGTTATTGTTAATGGTACTGAGGAGACAATACGAAATGCATGCATCTTCCAGTTTTCGTCTTCTTACCGTGCTTTTCAAATTTCTGAAGGGAACTAGCTGCTTTAAATTTCTCAACCTACGAATTCCCACTGAAACTATCAAATTGCTTCATCGTATAGTCAGCCTGAGGTAGAAGATCGTGTGCGCACGTGCGGAAATATACCTTCTTAGGAAATGTTTTCTCCTGCGTAGATACCCCTGCTCGGTTTTCACACTGCTGCGTAGAAATAAACTCAAACCATCTGTGGCTAACCTCAAACGTGTGGCATCCGCTCACTTGGAGACGGCCGAGTGCAAACTTCTGAGTTTACTGGAAACTCACGCACGCCTGCTCCATGTGGTAGAGGATCTATCTTTGTGTTGTCGTGTTGTGTTCGCTAACTTTTGCAAATACACCCCTGACCGTACGAGGCGAAATCGGAATACTCGGTTGGAGAACTCGCTTATGAACAGTCAGGATGAGGAGCCAATCGTTTGTGATCCCAGTAAGTACGTGGTGAATTTATCAGACGTACAACTAGACGCTTTGCAGTTAGAAGCTTTGTCATATGGGCTTGATTAGAAAATTCCTCCTAGAAGACTGAACGGGTTGTTTATAGAAGCTCAGTTTGAGAACCTTTTTGATCAATTTAAGGAGCTTCAACCATCCAGTCCTAAGAGTGTTGTTTGGTTTAGAAACCAATTGACGGACATTGCTCACGAAGTTAAGACTGTGCCAGTGACTGAAAAATGCGCACTTACAGGCCGACACCTTCAAGCGCTACGTGAACTGCGTACTATGAACGTAGTTGTGATGAAACCGGATAAAGGCTCTGGAATAGTAGTCATGAACAAGGCCGAGTACGCTGAGAAAATGAGTAGCATACTCAACGACACGAGTAAATTTGAACGACTTAATAAGATGGAGAACGTGTCCGACGTTGAAGCTAGCATAGCTGCCCATCTTGAAATGCTTCTTATTCACTGCGTGATTGATAGTGACAACTATAATTCGTTAAAGCCAAGTGGAAGCACTACTCCGCAGCCATACGGGTCACCGAAGACGCAAAAGAGTGGAGTACCACTTAGGCCGATTCTATCAATGGTAAATGCGCCGCAGCATAAATTGGCGCGCTGGCTAGTGAAGATACTTTCGCCTCTAAGACAACTGTCCAATCCATATAGTCTTAAAGATTCGTTTCAACTCATCGGTGACTCAGATGACATCAACCTCTCCGATAAGATCATGTGTTCCTTTTGATGTGGAATCTCTATTCACCAACGTCCCAATACAACAAACTGTTGAATACATATGTGAGCTAGCTGAGCACTCTAGTTATTCGTTACCAATTCGAGTCGAATTTCTAAAGGAATCCTTACTGCTGTGCACAGCAAAAGTTGGCTTTCACTTTCAGAACACCCCATATCGTCAAATCGATGGTGTGGCAATGGGTAGCCCACTAGGCCCTGTACTTGCCGATTTTTTCATGCTGATGATAGAAAGAGGCTTATCCACAGAAATAGCCCAGTTGCCATAATATAAGTGTTATGTTGATGACATATTGGCCTTCTGTTCATCAGAACAGCAGGTTGTCCAGTTGGTGCAGCAGTTCAACTGCGCACATACCAACTTGCGGGTCACCTGCGTAGTGGAACAGAATAACTGTCTGCCATTCTTAAACATCCTCATCAGTCGCAGGGATGACGGGCTCATTAGAAGGTCTATCTACAGAAAAGCAACCTGGTCCGGCCAATACCTGCACTTCACCAGCTTCACACCAGTGCGGTACAAGCGGACCCTTGTGAAAACTTTAGTTAGTCGTGCTAGACGAATTTGCTCCGCTGATTGTCTAGCCGACGAGCTAGAGTTAATTTCAACGACCCTCGTTGCAAATGGTTATCCACGTAGATTTATAGAGAGACACAGCCAACAGCGAGGCCCGAAAGACTTGGTGCATACGACAGCCAAGAGAAACATCTATATCGAGTTGCCATTCAAGAGTGACTTTACTGTATTGAAAAACACGAAACGTTTAATCTCTGCTACGCAGAGAAGTTACTGTGCTGCTCAGGTTGTGGTCATCAATAGAACCTGGAACTTGCCGGTGCCTCTAACGAAGGAACCTCAACCGATAGGGGCCAACTCACACTGCATATACAAATTCGTATGCGACTGCGGAGACAGTTACATAGGCAGAACCAATCGGTCTTTGAGTTCCCGAATAAACGAACACGTGCCAAGGTGGGTTCAACGTGAAATTGACCAGAATCCCTGTCCCACTGAAGTTCCGTGCTTGCGCAAACCGCCAGCTTCCTCAATAGGTTAAACACCTACTGACTACGCGTCACCGGATAGAGCTCGGAGCAGCGTTCACACTTGTATTACGTCACCCTAATCCCCGCTTCCTCCGTTTCGCCGAGGCGGTTGCGATAAGCCGGGTGAAGCCGGCCCTGTGCGTTCAAAAGCAATTATTTATCAGCTTAAGACTGCCGTGGACATAGGTGTGGAACTTCCGTCATTCATTTTTCACCTTATGCTTATTCGTTCACACACATATTTAAGTATATAGTTGCATACCGGTTATTGTTAATGGTACTGAGGAGACAATACGAAATGCATGCATCTACCAGTTTTCGTCTTCTTACCGTGCTTTTCAAATTTCTGAAGATAGCGGACTGCTTTATATAAATTATTTATTTTTTCATTTATGCTTATGGCAGCGTTACGCAGAGTAATTACAAACTTAAATCAGGTTAAAATTTATCTCTCTGAGAACAATAAACTGGGATCTGTTCTTTCTTACAAAAGAAGCGCGGACCGCTACTCAGAGTACTTATTTCTAACAAAACCTAGACGCACTTGCGTAGGTCAAACGGTGACCGAGTAATACCTTACATTTTGAGCGTCGCGCTTATTAAAGCAATTAACAAAAGTACACTATCAGATTAAACGGACACCTGGTTTCTTCGTGTTAGCAAGACAGAGCAACCAGCCTGTTGAACTTGCGTTAAAACGCTTATGTAGATTACTGGCTGAAAGGAAAGGAGCTTTAAAGTCTAACAACAAATCCAGAGACAGTCAAAAATGAAGCAGACACGAACTAAAATTCAACCTGAGACAGTTTCCACCATTTTGCTGCCAGACAAATCTCTGACTTCATATCCATGTACAATAGCGGATGCACTAAATAATTACATTAGTTTACCCTTTACTCTTCTAAGTGACGGATTTTTGTCCAATTTAGAACTGAGCACCTTGCTTTCTAACTACAGTGAGATACAGCACCACCTAGACCGAATATGACCATCCTCTTATCCTGACCCGGACGGTCTACCAACTTCCTTGATAACATATGATGGCCATGATGTACCACATTTTTCCTAGATATATTTCCCATGTCCATGCAGTCGGGCATTTTCCAATCCAATGGAAACTATCGCTAGTCAATCCTCGGCACACGAGTAGACTAAGAGCGGACATCAGAAACTACGGCCCGTATAGTCATCCGCCAAACGTTGCGTGAGTAATGGAAAGCATATTAAATGGCAGTCAACTATTTGCTCTCACAAAACCCGGTCAACCAGACTCAACATGGCTTTCTACATAAAAGTTCATGTCAAACATATTAGGTGGAACTTTACAACATTTTATCCAGCTCTGTGGATATTGGTCATGCAGTTTTCATCATTTTAATATACATGCAAAAACATTCGATAGGGTGCCACGTGACTACCTGCTACGGAAGGGGTCATAATTTGGCGTCAAAGATCCCGTGCGTGCTTGCTTTGCATCATTTATTACTTATCGCCCTCAGCAAGTTCAGATTGGTATTTGCCGATCATCGTCGCTGCTTGTTACTAGTGGTATGATCCGTGAGTGCCCTTGGCCTCCTGCTCCTCTTGATTTACATTAATGACAACAGACACTATTAAAAATGGTACACCATACCTATTCGCTGATGATAAGGTACTGTACATTATTAATTCTAAGCGTCTGAAACACACTGGATAAGATAGGGAGAGACTTATTGGTTCTCGAAACATGGTGTGACAACCGGCAAACATCATTCACTAGGGATAAATGCGAGATATTAGCGTATCAATGCAAAAATGATATGGACACATTATATTGCTTAGGAATGCCAATTCGATTCCGAAACACAATAGGAAACTGGAGTATTCATTATTCAATCGCCCTCAATTTCGGGGAGCAGATCGAATTCGTAGTAGCCAAAGGCCGCCTAACAGCGGGGCTAATCTTCTGATCACCGGTGTTGCGTGATTCCCAGCTGCATATGTCAAGGTCTGCCTGCGTTCTCTTTTAATACCGTTCCATGCTGGTTACCAGTTGTGGACAACGCGACCGTTTATAACTAGAGAAATTGCTGCGTCGATTTACCAAAGCCGTATTAACTGTATTCCAAACACACTATTCGGAGCGCGGTATAGTGCATGAATTGGAGTCTTTGCGACTACCGAGGTTGAAACTTTGAGGTTTTTGCTGTATTGAGTGCACAAACCTGCCTTAGCCCCACGCAGTAGTAGACACTTTGTTCACAATGGAAACCATGACACAGAGAATAATACGCATTCGCTCTCTCCGAGTATAACTAACAAAATTATGCAGGAACTTCTGCGGGAAAAGTGCTCGGATATCTGTAACATGCTACCTACTGAATTGAGACTCTGAGAAGCTAGGTAATCTTTCGGAAAAATTCTTGATAAACATCTGCCCTGTTGCAAGTCAAAACTGCGCTGAAACCAGACTTCAGAATGGAAGCAGTGTATGAAGCGGTTGCAGTATAGTTGCACGTGGAGAAGTTTGCTTGATGTTGTGTGCAAACTGACTGAATAATATCCTGTTCGTTTCGCTTAGCTTTTAAGGCCTCGCCTATTGTAACATCACGTTATCCGGCTTTCCACCATGCGGACTTGTTAGCTTTTTCTCTCTTTACTTTTACTTTTACTGCGCACTGCTAACTGGTATCTCTACTTTCCCGGAGAAAACAACTCGACTACTTGCAGCAGTTATTGATGCACTGCGAAGTTCATATTTCCATATCATTTACCCTACAACTCGATTGCAAGTTGTTGCAACTATCCCAAGGTTGTTTATATCTTTTTCTGTAACCGCTATACGCGACCGGAATAAGAATCCGTAGGATATGAACCACCCATTTAGCAGTAACTGTATCTCACCACATTTCATTGTTGGTCACGACATGGCCGGTCTTCTGAGGCGAAGGAATGAGGCTTCCATACCATATAATACACCCGCGTGGGGCAAATTGTCCCAGACCCATCCGCAAGAAAAATTATGTTTATTCAAGACAAGGTGGCAAGGACTCGGCGTGTAAAATTGTCGGACACGAAAGACTCAGAAGCCGAAATGCGTTGAATTGCTTAAAAGCATGTGAAGAGAAGTAAAACAGCGTTAATTTATCTTTCCTAGCCTGTTGTTCACTGTACGTAGCAATGGTCCTACAGATGAGATACTATGGTGTTGCAACACTTGTTATTATGCCATACCGGCGCAAAGCTAAATGGGGCGTGGAAGTGCAGATGGAACATTTCCAGGGACTATCGTCCATGGAAACGGGTCCCCAGTAGTCGGGTCCACTTTTATCTGTATAACTTCAGTTGATCTTTTCTCAATAATTATACATACTACTTGCAAACACTTTTTATCATTTTACTGATGGCAATCCCCAAAAACCTGACTTAAGAATGTTCTGGATAATTTGACAAACCTACCAATGTTAAGGCTGACGTTGCATTCGTGATGCATCTTCACCACAGTTAGGATAAACTAAAGTACACTTAAACTAGATCTTTTTAAACTGGATAAATTTCATTCCACTGTATTTCGTTTGTTCTGCCCACCTGAATAATATTCTATTAAATGTCCACATTGCTTACGCTAATTGCGCCTAACTTCGGTAGCTTTGGTGCGTTTGCAGCATCTTTAAGTAACTCGTGGACACTTCTTAGCGGATTCGTCGCTAACCAACTTAACTCAGATGGTAATTTAGCAAAGAGTTATGCCACCTTAGCTTTATGCATTATTGGATTTATTTTATTTCATCTTGTCATTTCAAGTGATGGCTGTTGCTTGATATCCCCGGTGTGGCTGTGCTTGCCCTGCAGATTGACAAGGTGTCTACCTGTCTAGTACTCACTATCTCGTTCATACTGGCTCCAGGAGACAGTTGGTCGTTGCTGCAAGGGACGAGGTGCACGGTCCTTGTGGCAGTGCTAGGCTTGAAGAGCGGTTCCATGCACTCAGTGAAGAGCGGACAACGGTCCAGCCACCGCCTTGCATGCGCTTGATTCCCCAAATACAGCGTGCTTGTGTTTGCTTGTGAAGGAGCGTGGACCGGCTCCGTTGATGAATCGCGGCTTTCATCTACATGCCTCCCGGTCTTATTCCTTCGGGGTTACACGGGATATGGTGTGGGTGCTTGGAGCTGCGGGTGGTGCAGCGCAAGCCACCCATGGTCCCCCTGTAGGTGCAGGCGTCGTGTGGCTGGCTACAGTGACAGGCAAATCCGAAAGCGGATGCCACCAACCATGGATCAAAGCAGCTTTAATTTAAGGAAGTCATTTTCTAAAGTCCCACTTAGACAATTTCTGCTTAAATTCCGGGAAATTGGTGTCCCTGGAAACATTCTTTAATAGATTGTGGACTTTTTGGAGGACAGAACAAATTGAGCAAAGGTAAACAAGACGCTGTATGTCTCTGCAGCTATGAATAGTAGCATGACAGAAGAAACCGTCTCTGGGCCAGAACGCTTCAAGCTCAACCCCAAGGGTCTCCCTGCAGTTCTTCAACTTGGACGCTTCCCTTGTGCTGATGACTCCAAACTAAGGTCAAATGCGTCTATGTTTGAGGATGTTGACAAAATATTAACAGCGCTAGACCAGCGGCAGAATCGGTCCATCAAATGGCAAGTCCCCGTAAACCGCTGAAAAGGTGCCGTTCTCCCGAGTAGTGCTCCGGATCCGTACGGCGCATACTACAATGGCCAGTACCTTCTAAATAATGTCACGCACGTCACTCATTCATTATACATGCCAGCTGCAGGTGAAAAACACCTCAGCTATTGTGCCGCAATACAAAAATATCATCCACGGGATGGATCTGGGGGTTGCCGTGTCACAAGACCTAAGGAAATAACAGAACACACGGAGTGAAGATCTTCGCGGCTAACAGGACGCCGTGTATAATGGAGGTCATTCCTAGAATCACTTCAAAAGTCCGCATTACACTGAAATCCCATTTACCTATCCTCTACCGAACCAATAAGGTGCCTTGTTAGAAAGGATACAGAGTGGTGGTTCCTAATATATAATGGAGCTCCGACTCCGGAGGCAGAACATGTTTCTCATGGATTATCATCACTGTTGAGAGCTCAACTACAACAAAGGGATCCAATGAGGAGGACCCACGGGTGAGCTCATAATCATCCACAATACACGTTAGTTGTGAAACACTCCTAAATTAGGGTGCAGAAAAACAAAAGGACAAGGACAGAGACAACACTATAAAAAGTTAAAAAAGCAAGGAATGTAATGTAAAATATCATATTATTCCTTTGTTATGAGATCGTTGTTGGAAGGGGAATCTAAGTTGGTGGTTGCCGGACAAAGAAACTAACACTAACGCTAATGGGGATGGCTCTTAGTCATGTCGGCGTGTCCAATCAAACATGCTCATGGTTCTTCGGGCGCCAGCCCGGCAGTCAGGATATACCAACCGACGCCAACTTCGGAGTGAGGGTTTTCACACCTCTTGCTCAAGGAATTGCTCGGCCTGCCTTCCAGCTCTTCCATCCGGACCCCGGACGCGCAAACAATGGACGTCGCGGGAGTCAGTGGGCTGGCATGCATAAAACGTGGCTCAGCCATCAGAGCCTAGTTCGAGATGTAACGGTGCTGGGCGGTTCACTAATTCTTCCTGCACCAACTAAACGACGACGAACACATACATCACACACGCCATGCTCTCATCAGACATGAGCTAAGCTGCGAAGGCAGAGGTGACCGAACGTACCGAGCTTCTTTATGTCTGTTGAGCTGATGAGCTAGGTAACGTTACCAAACAGGAGAGCTGAACGGCCGGCTGCATCATAAACTCTGCCCCTCAGCGCCAGTGGAACGACGCGTTGGCCTCAAAGGCAGCAGAGATCAGCAAAAGCACCCCGAGCTAAAAGGTTCGTGACCTCATCTGCAACCACACGGGCACTAATGTAGCTGCTCAACTACTTGAATTCCGAAATTGGCCTGAAATATGCACGTACAGCGCTTTGATAATGTTGATGTATTTTTCTAAAACACCATTCCTCAGCAGCCAGTACCAAAGAGCCTTTCGATCCAGCAACTGGAGGAACATTTGATGAAAAGAAACACGACTACGGTAGGTCGTCAATAAATAAGACGGTACTCAAACAATTGTCATAAAGGGAAGATGTGGTCAAGGCAGCCTCGATTGCGGTGAAACACGGCTTGCTCCTCGCGAACTTGGCTTTCACGACTTCCAGCCCGCCTGTGGAGAAAAACAGACGCAAACATTTTAGAGGCTGTTAAGATCAGACGGTTTCCTCTGTGATTGCCACACTGTGAACGGAAACATCCCTTGAAAATTGGGATTATGACGGTGCAGCTCTCGTCGGTTGGGACAATTTCCTACTGGCTTAGTTTTAATAGCAACCTGTGTGAAATCTACAAGAGCAGGACCGCCGAATTGGAGGAGGCCTGGAGGAATTATAGCTACTCCTGCGGTCTTTTACAATTTAAGTCTGATCTCACATTCCATTTCTGTTAGTGAAAGCAGATTCAGGGGACGGCCCAGAGAGTAGGGAGATAAATGGCCGGTGGAGAAGCTGCGAATGCTGACTGATCGAACTGCTTCATAAAGTGTTTGAACCAACGCACCAAGCGTGTTGACCAGCTGCGGATCAGCTGTCCACTCTCGTCGCATATGGTCTCGCTGGCACCATGTCTAGTGTTCCAGTTTAGTAAGTGAGAACTGACACAAGGTAGGTCGGTTGAGCGAGATGACAAACGACCCATAGATTAGACTTTAATCAGCTGACAGAATACGCGTATGGGCTAACAGCAAAAGGATGCACGTGATTAATACTAGAAATGTCAATGGAGAAACGTGGTACAAGAAATACAACATACTACATTTCCCCCCGCCAATAAATGCTTGTACTATCATGAGTTGGGACAGCATGTTTATGCCTCTGTTACGTAGACAGTAAGGTCACGTGCGCTGTTGCTGGCGGTATAAGTTCTCAAGTGTATGACAACGGTAACTGTGTACTATTTGGTTGGTGTGGCTCAGCAGGTATGGCATGTTTTGGCACTGCTGTAGTGACAGTATCCGAACTCCGCTGGGAAGTTTCAGGGCCGTGCCTTCGCAGGTAGTGGAGCTAAGTGAAGAAGAGAGATCGTTTCCTCGACGTTGCTTAGCAATCGTGCATGTGCGTATGACGGAGTACGTTCTAGCAGTTCCACTTAGTCTACCAAGGGACCATACTCAAAAGTTAGATTGATCCGTTTTAAGAAGACTGGAAAAGGGAAAAGAAACCAGCTCGGCAAAAGTACTCCAGTAGCTAATTTTCCGTTATGCTTAAACATCCTTTCTTGGGGCGCAGCATTTGTGGCCTTGCAGAGCAGTGGTCTGCTAAAATGTAATGATTCGGGCAAAGCGGATTTTCACTGCCGAATGTCCAGTTCTTTGGAACGGAGTGTAAAGGCTATGGACTTCCAAAATATCTCTTTCATCCGCTCAACCTGTCCGTGTCCTTGGGGATTGTACAGAGCATTCCGGCTAGTCGCGACGCCTTGACCGTGCGGGAAACTGCAGTTCGGTGAACATAAACGAAGAGCCTCTATCCGTGTGAATATAGGATAGCATGCCAAAAATAGAAAACAGGTTCACGAGGCAAGATATAACAGTCGGGGCTGACATATGGTAACACGGATAAGCAAAAGGGAACCGTGAGCATTCATCCACCAAAATCAGTAAATATTTGTTACGAATGGGGGAAAGTAGCGGCAGTTTGAAATCAATACTTAGTCTTTCAAATGGCTGCGTGGCTTTACCAATGGTGTAAACACAGGAAACCTACCATATAGAAGGCACATTTGATGACGAGCAACACGACTACGGTAGGTCGCCAATAAATAAGGCGGTACTCAAACAATTGCCATAAAGGGAAGATGGTGATAATGCAGCCACAATTTTAATGAAACCCGGCTTGCCCCACGCGAATCTGGCGTTCACGAATTTCAACCTGCTTGTGGAGAATAATGGACGTCTGCATTTTAGAGGCTATGGAGAACTCACTGATCCCTTTATGATTGCTACATTGCGAACGGTAGCATCCCTTGAAAATTGGGACTAAGACGGTGCAGCTCCAATCGGTTGGGACAATTTCCTGCAGACTTATTTTCACTATGAACCTGTGTGAAATTTACAAGAGCAGGACCGTCGAATTGGAGGAGGACTGGGGGAATTTTAGCTGCCCCTGCGGCCTTTTGCATTTTAAACACTGATCTCCCATTCGATTTCAGTGAGTGAAAGTAGATCCAGGGAACGGCCAGAGAATAGGTAGATCAATATCCTTGGGAAAAGGTTAGGACTCTGACTGTGCGAGATGCTTCACAAAGTGTTCGACCCAACACCCAAGCGTGTTGACCAGCTGCGGATCGGCTGTCCACTCTCGTCGCATATGGTCTCCATAACTCCATGTCTTTTGTTATAGATAGTTTTCTTATAAGCTGGATAGAGCGTGGCACACCAGTAAGTGCATGATCGTATCCTTACAACCATAACTGTTTTGGGATAACACAAACTTCTTACTTATAAGGGTACAACCGAAGGTTTTCACAGTTCGTATATGAAAACTATTTGTCGGACAATGTTGGGATCAACTTGGGTGATGGCGCTTGAGCGCGGAAAAGTCATGGTTACGAGTGTCGGTAACTGCCGATATCCGGTGGGATGTCGCTATAGTGTTGTATTAAGTTCATTGAAACAGGTACAAAAGGAAAGCTTGGTACTGTTGCTTCTGAAAAATGATGAGTGTAATCGGGGCTTCATCAAGGCCTCTGGTTTGGCATTGTTGGTCAAAGTGTTTATGCACTGAACCCATCTTGAAATTGATTGAATTCTCTATTTTAGTAAGGGACTGTCGAGTGAAACACAAGTGCGGTTCGTGAGTGAGCTAGGTATTAAGCTTAATCGCATGTTAGGTACCGCTTGTGTGTAAATCAAATTAGTGTCCTCGAAAGATATCCGGGAGAATAATATGTGGAATATACATGCAGCAGGAAGAAACAAACGAGCAACTGTCATCTATGTCCAAGCGCAACAGCCTGTATTGCTTTCTGAGTAAATTCAAGAAAATTATAGGTGAATGATGTGCATGTAAAGATTCAAAGGGCTGAATCCGGTTGATCAAGCTTTCTGTGATACAGCTTTGATAATCCTTTTTTATGTAACTTTTATTATGGGCTAAGTTCCGTCGTCCGTGTTTAAACAATACTCCATAGGAAAGCTTTAGGAAAACCTAGGTAAGTCTATGTGAAAATGAGGCAATCTGAACCCATTTGATCAGAACTCAGGAGGACAGAATCCGTCCAAGGTAGTGAATAGCACACAAAACCCAAGCTGAGAAAAATACAGAAAACACCTCAGGTAACACTAAGTTTTCCGCTGCCGATGCAACTCGACCCAATATCTTGGAAGTGGGAATGGGTTAGGAAAATCTAAGACAACCTTTACATAGCCCATTTAACACGGACATGTTAGGAAAGTTCTCCGACGATCGAAGCAAGCCAAGCATAACCTACACTTTGAGAAAAGGGCCGCCGACGCCTCGAGCCAAATGACCCGTGTAAGGACTACACCCTGAGGTCACCTGAGCCGCTGGGGTCAACGACACTAACTTTGAAAATAAGAAAAGCGGAGGCACTATCACCATATAATGCTGCGAGCAGGAATGGATTATATAGCCTACCAGTATACAATTTTACAGATGATATATCTGGGGATGCATTTAGACTTGAAACACTTGCGGTTAATGACGTTGCCGTGTGTACACTGCAGGGTTAAAGACCAACAAAGCGTATAACCAAAGCTGCGGCTCGCATCAAACTGAATTGGAAGGCTGTGGCAGTATTGCGTACGCTCATTGCTAAAGGTGAACAATTTCGCAATGCAACGATGCTGCTCCAGCTTACATTCGGGTGGCTTAAAAGAAGCATAAGTGGGTGTTGCGTGTTCAACCAATGATCGCTCACTAGGACCGT
>CALYDF020006042.1:0-13784 GCA_944474145.2 Dicrocoelium dendriticum | reverse complement strand
ATTCATTGTACTTGACCGCTGTCGACGGAAACCGTGCTGTTCAGGAGTGATGAGGTTGCAGTTTTCCAGATAGCACACCAGTGCATCGGCAACTATGGATTCCATGACCTTGGAGAGCATAGGAAGAAGGGATACTGGGCGGTAGTTGGAGGGATCAGTTCTGCTTCCACCTTTGTGAATCGGGCACATTATTCCAAGCTTCCACATGGCGGGAACTTGATTCCGGTCTAAGCAGTGCTGGAAAAACTGAGCTAAAGACCCTACCAGTTGGTTTGCTGCTGGTTCCAATGTCTCTGGACGAATGGTGTCGACACCCGGTGAGCTGTGTTTGCGTAGATACGTCAGCTTTTGCAATACAACCTGCGCGATGAAAGTGATGTGGGTTAGTCCTAGCGAGAAGACGACGAAAGTTGGTATGTCGCTTGATGGCAAGACCATTTGAAACCTGGGGGCATATTGCATCTGCAGCGCGTTTGCAGCTTCCATAGACGTTCTTGTTGGGCCATCAGCCGTCTTGAGTGGAGGAAATCCTTGCCTCACCTTTCGTAGGCTATTAACGTGCTTGTACAGCAGTTTGTGGTTAGCACTGAAGGTTTTTGCGATGTTCTGCTGATAGGCGGCTTTGTCTTCTCTTAACAGTTGAGTGCAGTGGTTACGTTTGGCTACGTAATTGTCCCAAGTTTCTGGTGTTGGGGCTTCTCTGTACACTCGCCATGCTGCGTTGCGTACTGTCATCTGTTTTCGAATTCTGCACATAATAAAAAATACTGATGTACCCTTATTGCAAACTCTTATCTCTGAAGCCTCTGCAATCAACTGACTGAATTTGTTGAGGAACTCGAGCTAGGCGACTTCCGGGGGTTCTTCGGCAAGAAACGACCAAGTTGTAGCGCTGACGAGCTGGGCTAATAGATCGTAGCTTGTGATGGTTCGTCCAGTCTCATCGTTCTCATTCCGATATTCGCATAGCAGACGAAGTTGAAACTGATGACTGCGTGATCACTGCGACTCAACGGGCAGTCTACATCCAATACATCAAGCATATGTTCCTCATTGGCAAGCACAAGATCTAGCACAGATGGCCTGTTACCTGTTCTAAACCGTGTGGGTAAAGTGATGTGATTGTAATGAGGAACAGTGGTTACTAGATCTTGTAGACCGGTTTTGAATTGTTCTCCGATCGTGGCAGGGGTTTCTACACAGTGTACCTTGAAATCACCCATGAGAAGTGTGTGAGTGTACTTTCGTTGTAAACTGCATCTTAAAGCATCCGCTAAGTGACAGTTGGTTTCGGGTGTAAAGTTAGGGCGGCGGTACACCAAGACAATAAGGCAAGCGTCCCTGCCTCATAACAAAAGCGGCACCAAAGACAGTCTGGGAACTGCGAGTCTGAATCCTCCACGGCTTCGCACTGTAAGTCGTTTCGGTAATACAGGATTACCCCACCTCCTTTTGTGAGTCTGTCGTTCCGGATCAGGGACATGCCCGGTAGCGAAACTTCAGCGTCCGTCATTCCCGCGTGCAACCACGTCTCGGTGATACCAATAACATCAAATGACCCGGAAACCTGGCGATCTTTCAGTTCTGCCATTTTATTAGAAAGACCTTGAGCATTCGTATACAAACAGGCCAGTTTCTCGGTTCCTAGGAGTCCACAAAGGGGTGAAGGGGTCAAGTGTGGGAGAATGCCGACTGATTGGAGGGCGTCAGTCATTCGTTTTCTTTATGGGATAATGATACCTCGGTCGCAAGTTGATTCGGCCAAGGTGCGTCCCAATATTCGTTTAGATCTACGTCAAAGTCAATTAAAGCAGCAGTCAAGTTACGCTTCTGTCCAGTCTTCGGTATGCTTGCTGCTTCAGGTGCCTTAACATTTGAGCTGTGAAAAGCTTCTGCAGCCCTTAACCGAAGTTCAGAAAGTAGACTCTTCCGATTTCGCCGCCATCAATCCAAAGCACCTGTGCACCACAAGTTTTAGGATTCTAGGGCCGCATCCTCTATATTTTGGTGAGAGGTATCCTGGTGAGCGATAGCGCCGCAATATTATCCAAAGAATGTGTTTCACGAATGAACGACCACTGTTCTAAATCGTGCTTTCTGGTCACCTGAACACGGTTAGAAGGATGTTCTGGCATGCCATGTATGAAGATTGTGTTTAGGCGGTCTTGCTTGCTATGTCCCTCTTCGGTGTTTCGTTTTGGTTGTCGCGCGCTCCAAGGGACATCAGGATAGATACGTATCCCACAGGATTCGTGTTTTAGCGCGCTTACGGAGAGCAAAACGTTTTCTACGTCGGTGGAGGATTCTAGTGTTACTCGAATGAGTCTGGGTTCTTCATTATGTGGCGAGTTTGGATGACGAGTAATTCGTAGTAAGTTTATGGGCTTGGGTTTGACACTCATCAGCAGGCACAATGAGTTCCACTGATCTTGATCGTACGATAACTTATCCCGCAATGTGATGGTGGTAGATTCAGAGACATTTGAGCATACAACAGTTCGGGCACTATCGTTGGATCTCTTTTTCGTTGATCTACAAGGAATGGTACTCGCTTGTCCTGACCTGCTGACAAGTGTTGATTGTTTGCTGTTTGTCCCTCTATTCGCGTTAACGGTGTTTACAACAGAAGTAGCCGTAACGGCGGCCTCCCGGTGGACCTTTGCAGCAATTTCTGCATATGTAGATGATGTTCCGGGGGGAAGGGTTGTCACAACAAGGTACATTTGAGCTACAGGAACAGAGGGTTGGTGTTCGGCTGCTTCATCCTTGTTAAAGCTAGATGTTAGGTCTAGTGGAAGTTGTTTACCCAGACGTTTCGATTGGTGCCTGATTTTCGTTGCCATGATTACTGTTTGACTCTTGTAGGTACGGTCAGTTATCGCCCGGCGTTCTACTAAAGTTGGAGAAGACAACGGAGTTGGGGACGTGGCTGATTGTCGTTCAGGGGAAGCGGATTGTGCAGCATTCCGTTGCTAAGAAGCCGCTACGCTTCCGGGGTGCATACTCGCTTCCATTAAAGTAATCTTATCATTTATCTTCTCCTCGGCTTCTGCGGTTAACCGGTCGCACTTCTGAGCTAGGATAAGAAAGCACTTAACAAGTGGGATGGTGGAACAAGCAGTACAGAACCAAAGCGCATCTTGTGAGCTATTGCGCCCTCTTACCTGTTATTGAGACACATTTGCACATTTCAGATGATACCATTGCAAACCGTGCGAGCAAGCCAGACCGATTTTAACTACTATCCTAACCCGCAAATGCCTTTCGCTTGGAGCCTTTTCGTATTCGCATTTCTGCCAACCAACGCGGTGTCGTTACTTGACACAGTGAGTTGGTTAGCGTTCTGCACTTTTCCAGCTTTGAGAGCGGCGCACATCGGTCAGGCGAGCGTGGTGGTTGCAAGGTCAAATGAGCGGTCGGTGTGGTCGCGCGGTCCGTGTGATGAGTTATGCAGGCGCATTGGATGACAAGTTTACAAGGAATGGCGAGTGACTGGAAGCTGCTAACTGAATCCGAACAGAGCGCTGAACACAGATAGAGAGATCACAAATTTATTCACAGCTATGTTGAGAAACGCCGGATCGGAATAAACCTAGGCTTTTTGGACTGCCTAATGAATTCTGTATCGAATGGTGTCACAAAGAAAGGCAATTGGCTCAATGTGATTGAGTTATTCGCTTGCACTTAATCACGGATGCCAGTGAAAACGGTTAGTGATGGCACAGACTCTAATCGTAGAAGATATTTCTATGTATGATGGATCACTGTGTATACCTGGTAAATCCGGTTCGAATGAGCGTACAGTGACAACGCTGCGAGAAGATGGAGAGGGGAATAATGCTCGTGTTCTGGTGGGAAACGACAGTGAAAACCCCGAAAAATATTCCCTGCATAAGTCCCAACCATTGACGACCGTACAAGCGTGAGCATGTCGCACATACAAATACGATCCGTCCCTGTGTGAGCACGTTTTCCCGGTCACAAGAGCAATACACATTATTATTATACACTATTATTATTATAACTCAGTTGGCTGCGACGAAGCGTCAGCAACCCATGGACTTACCATCAGTAACATGAAGCGTCAAGATTAAAAAAACCTAGATGCAACGCTGATGGTTGAAAAATATCCCTTGTGTTTGCAGTTCGATACAGGGGCCACGGTCAACATTTTGCCGGAGAAATAATTCTGGAGTGCAGCACGACAAAGCAAAACACTGTCTTAAATTGGGGGACGGTACAAAATGCCATCCGAAGGGTAGGGTCACATTGAATGTCATCAATTCGAAGGATAGAATCAGCCATTACCTCAAGTTTGTTGTCGTACATGGAGATTTTGTGCCCATACTGGTTGTTGATTCCAGTCAGCAAATTGGATGGGTTTCTTCTAATCGAGATAGCTTTGTGTATTCATATCAGTTAGCTATGGATATTGTTCATCGTTATCCTAAAGTATTTAGCGAAGGATTGGGGAAATTCGACGGCTACGTACATCTATTGATAAACGTGTCTGCTGTACCGGTGGCTTTGCCTGCTAGAATGGTACTAGTAGAGCCATTACTAGGTTGGCTATCATCATACCTGAATGATCGTAATCGGGTAGTCACTTTAGGTGATTATCGCTCTTCCCCACGCTCAATCACCAGTGGAGACATCCAAGGGAGCGTGCACGCCCCCTTATTCTTTTTGCTCTACATCAATGCCATCACCACATCTGTAAAACATGGTACATCATTTTTTTTGCTGACGATATCAAACTGGCCTATAAGTTTCGGCGTGACGAGCTTCACGGGACTTAGTGCTCAATCAAGCTGATTTACATTCCCTTGAGTCATGGTGCTGCACATGGGTGATGAACCTCTCGGCTAAGAAATCAAGCATCATGTCTTACGGCTGCTGTATCCACGAAGGATCTATCACTCTAAACAATGAACGCGTCTCTACACAGTTGTCCATGCGAGATCTTGGCATTAGATACTTGTCTACCTTCAATTTCTCCGAACAGACCTAATACCAAGTAGCCCGTGCTAGACAGTCTATGGTCAATATATCAAACAAAATACACACAAGTGCTAGAGTTGAGCTTTTCAAGCTCCTCACAAGCTCCATCCTCGAATACTGCAGCATGATATACGGAAATATGGGAAAGAGTGGCAGAATTGCTGTGGAGAACCTGCAGAGGTCATTTACTAAACATCTGAGTGGTACTCTGCTATGAGTTATCGAGAAAGTTGCAACGAACTTCATCTCGAACCACTTTGGATTCGACGATTTAAGCACAAGTTGTTGCTGCTTTTCAACATGTTACACAAAAAGACCTATTCCAACCTGCCTACACTCAATTTTCAACATTGCTCAACACGAGTGTTTCGCAACAAAGATTTTACATTGAATATACCGAAGGCTAGGACGAACGTCCGCTCTAAATTCTTCCTGGTCAGATACAGCTACCTGTGGAATAAACTACCAATAACACTCAGGTCATGTGACAATATTTAGTAGCAGACTCGCCAATTACCTTGATCTAACTACTCTAAGCTTTATTTTCACATGGGAAATATCCCTCGATAAGTTATTCCAAGAGGGGCCCAAAAACATATAAACACCAGTGTTTTCATAACTAGGCTTCGGCCTCAACCATGCACCAGAATGTTAATACATAAAACGTATATCCCAATACTCCACCTATTTATGTCACCCATGCAAGAGCATGGATTCTTCTGTACAAATTGATCTGTGCCGCTATAGACACAGTTTCTCTCATAAAGAGAAATATATTTATTATTATTATTATTATTATTATTATTAGAGCTGCGTGTAAGATCTTCCCAAGAGTTGGAGCGCCCATCTGGACTCGGCGTTATAACCAAGGTTGACGAACCCACAGGCTGGGTCAGTCAATTGGCAATTGTTACGAAGAAGTCCGGTGATTTACGTGTGTATCGATCCAAAACCGCTTAACGCCACCTTTAGAAGGTAGCACTACAACATACCAACATTAGACGATAGTATCATTGCTATCAAGGGCCAGGTTCTTCACAAAGTTTGATTTGGTTTCCGCCTTTTGGCATGCCGTGTGGGATGACGAATCGAGCTATCTGAGGACGTTCGACACACCATTTGGGAGATTTGGTTGGCTACGGTTACCATTCGGTTTGAAAGTCTCCAGTGTAATATTCCAAAAACGTCTATTACAAGCTCTAGAAGAGTTGTCAGGAACCACTAGTGTGGTGGACGACGTGCTGATATTCGGCTCCAATGTTGAAGAGCACGACCGCAATCTCGATCGATCCAGAGATGTGCGCTATTAATATTATTAAAAACATTAAACTAAAACTTGACAAAGTGGAACTTCGCAAACCAGGTAGTATTTCACGGACGTGTTGAGTTCCGATTGAAACTTGATCCACATAAGGTCAAGGCAAAATGAGAAATGCCACCCCGTACGGACGTGAAAGGAGTCATTCGGTTGAACGGAATGGTCAACTACCTAAGTGGATTTTTTTAACCATAACTGCCATAAATAATGACGCATATAGGCAAAATGACGCACAAAGGAGAAGATTGGTACTGGGACATCGAACAAGAGAAAGCCTTCAATCGAATAAAATATCTGGTGCTGCTGCTCCAATACTCGCTTATTTCGATCCACCTTTGTCTCTCGAAGTACAGTGCGATAGAAGTCAGCATGAAATTGAAGCGGTGTTAATGCAAAACTGAAAACCACTAGATTCTCGAAGTTGGAGTCTGACACTAGTCGAACGCCGTTATGCACAAATCGAAGAGATGCTCGCAATTACCTATGCGGCCGAACCCGTTAACGACTACGCGTTTGGGCGAAAGACCACCGTATACACAGATCACAAGCCATTGGTGTCCATAATCAAAAAGCCACTACATGTTGTGCTGTGCCGTCTCCAGAGGATGCACATCCGGCTTCTTAAATACGATCTTGAGATTGTCTACCAACCTAGGACACAACTGTACAATGCATACGCGCTGCCGAGAGCTCATCTTTCGGATGCAGGTGCAGTGTAAGAAGACCTCGACACGGTTCACGAGATACAGCAACGCCGTTACTGGATAGCGTTTACAACAACTAAGACGTCGCACGGACGAAGATACAGTTTGCTGAAGTTTAGTACGAACAATAGCTGATGGATGGTCAGAGGGTAAGATAAGTTTGCTGGCAGAACTGACATCGTTTTTCCACTTTCCTGATGAAGTCGTTGTTGAAGACGGTTTGATCTTCAAAGGAAATCGAGAGTTAATCCCAAAGGGAAAGTACCATGCTGGAAATGATTCAGATGCACAGTTGAGAGTGAATAATTGCGTCGCACGAGCCAGGGAGCTGATGTTTTGATCTGGAATGGCTAGTCAGATTCGGGACTTCGTGTTGAACTGCCCAGCCTGTCGTGCACATGACGTTGCACAAATACAGAACCAATGGCGCTTCCAGAGATTTTGGAAAGGCCATGGCGAAAGGTGACGGTCGACCTGTTCACACACGATGGATTACCTAATCAGAGTAGATTACTTCCGTGGCTATTTTGAAATCGACGCAATGCCCTCACGCGGTCGTAAACAAGCGACACAGCCATTTTGTTTGACATGGTATCAGACAACGGACCGCAGTTTACTGCTGAGGTGTTCCGAGCTTTCAGAAAGCAAAGGGAATTGATCCTCGCCTCATCAGCTTTTACCACAGTCAGTCGAACGGAAAGGATGAAGCAGCAAGGAAGGATGCAAGGAGAATACTACTTAAAGCTAAAGTACTGAACGAGGATCCGTATATCATGCTACTGGAAAGAAGAAACACTTCGTCTCCGGAAATCGGACTGAGCTCTGTTCAACATTTATTCAGCCACAGAACGAGAGCTTTGTTGCCCGCGGACAAAATCCTACCCCAACCGGAAGCACAATTCCCGGCTATGATACAGGACCGTTTGGAAAAGAGAATGTTTAAACGGGAACGGTATTATGATCGAGGATCTAAAGTATTAGCATCACTCCGGGTTGGCGAAGAGGTATGGATACAACTGGCGCCTGGAACAGTAAAATAGTGAAGAGGAATGGTGGAAACGCAGACAGGAGAAAGAAGTTATGTAGTCAAGGTGGGAAACGGTTCGTACCGGCAGAATCGCACTCACGTGTGACAGAATCTGCCAAAGAGTGTGATGCCGAGCGAACGACAAAACCAGCAGGAAAGTAGTGATGACGGAGAGAACAGAAAGACGACACATAGTGAAGGAGCGTAATGAATTTCGACGTCGAAGGAGCCCAAACTGAAAAAAACAGAAGTATGTGTGCGCATGGTCATGACAGCTATTTGTATTCGCCTTTACATTCGGAGCGGACAAGCAAAGAGGCCGCTCGATCGATTTTCCGCCGCCAGTAGAGCAGTAACGCCTATGCAAGTGAGCGAACTTGGCTTTGTAAGCCAGCACGACCAACTGGCTAGATCGATGCTCAGTTTCTGTCAGAGGAAGTCAATCAGAATCGTTCAACCGAGTGTAAGTTACCCTATAAATAACACGTTGCATTCTGACCCAACTCGATTCTGATCGCAACCGTCTTGGTACTTCATTCCCGGGAGGGCTACAGGACAACCGCGGTTGTACGACAGCGAAGCCTTACTTTAAATGGATGATGTACTGCTGTTGATGATGATTCGGGAAAAACATCAGACATTCGGTAGGGGATCTCAAAAGGGTTGTTACAAAAGTTAGATCCAATACTAGGTTGGCTACCGTTGTGACTGAGTGGTCGCCACCAAGTGACGATTTTAGGTGATTATCGCTCCGCTCTACGCTCTATCACTATTTGTGTCATACAAGGTAACGTGCTCGGTCTTTCGCATTTCTTACTCTACATTAATAACACCACTACGTGCGCGGAATATGATCAGTCATTGTTATTTGCCGAAGATATCAAGATCGTATATAAGCTTCGATGTGACGGACTTCACGGATCGCTGTTACTCATTGAATATGACTTATATTCACTTAAGACGTGATGCTACTCGTGGATCATGAACCACTTGGCTAAAAATAAAGCATCATGTCTTACGGCTATTACATCCCAGAAGGATCCATTGCACTCAAGAATGAACGTCCCTATAAAGCTATCCATGCGCGATCTCGGTATTAGGCACTCATGTACTTCTCCGAACATGCCTAATATCATGTGGTACGTGCCAGATAATTTGTGGTGAATATGTCTAACAAAATTCACACAAGCCATGCTAGAGTTGAGCCTTTTAAACTACTCACTTACCCTACTTTCGGGTACTGTAGCAAAATGTACAGCAACATGGGAAGGGGCGACATAATTGCTCTGCAACACTTACATTGTTTACTAAACATTTGATTGGCAATCATTATACCATGAAGTAACCGAGCGTTGCAGCAAACTTCAACTAGAACCATTTTGGACGAGACGAATGAAGCATAACTTGGCACTATTTTACGATCTGCTACACAAAATGACTTATCCCGATCTGCATATACTCGAGGTGCAACACAGATCAATTCGAGAGATTGGCAACACTGGGCGCACCAAAGGTCATGCGTCTGTGGCGACAGGAGCGCCGCCTCGCTGCAGCATACACAAACAATCGAGCGTGACTCACAAGACTGTCTTGTTGGCAGCAACGGTATCACAATCGCGATTTAACGCATGGGTATAGGAACGACGTTCATTTCAAAACAGGTCTAGGTAACCGCCTATGTCTCACACCGTTCTGGTATCCACGCACTCTTCTAACTTCAAACTACAGCCGCTGTGCGATGAGCACTATGGACGCATTGGCTACCAGTAGAAACGCGTGTAAGCAAACATGGTTGAAAGCTGCCGAGTTGATAATAACATTGGGAGATTTAGCCGGATCACGATGTCCCATGTGCCATCAAATTAATGACCAAAGTGCCTCCATCCAGAAGCAAGGCTAGAGAAAAATCTCAAGTTTGGTGCGATTCACACACCATATTAGAAGTGCCGTACGTTTCGCTACCTGTTTCAGGGAGCGGTGAGATGTCGTAAACCCACAAACACTCTGCAGACAAAGCCAATGTAGGTGGACAATATCTTACTGTGACATAAGTACCCTACTGACAAAGCGCAACGTACGGTTGCGTATGTGCCAACCAATGCCAAGAAACAACCAGAATTAGTCCAGCAATTCGTCTAGCTCTGCATCGGCGTCATCTCCGGTCATCAACTCGTTGCTGTAGATATATAATTTATCACAAAGATACTGTTTTTATCAAATTTCATACATCAGTATGGGACGTTTGACCCTACTGTTGGGCTGTGAAACCTGGCCCGTTAGATCAGCCGACATAAAGAGGCAAGTTACGTTCGACCACCGGTGCCTTCGCAATTTAGCTCACATCTGGTGGAAACACCGCATGACCAACGAGCGTGTACGATGCCTTGTTTACGACAAAGGAAACGAATCGCTCAGCACTGTTATTTCACGCACCAGGCTCCGATGGCTCGGCCACGTGTTACGCATGCCAGTCCACCGACTCCCGCGACGTGAGCTGTTCTCGCGCCGGAAGAAGAGAGGTGGCCAAGCAATGACTTACTCGAGAGGAGTGAAAGCTCTCAGTTTGAAGGTGGCCTCGGTTGGAGCCTCTCGGCTCCCTGATTGGGGTCCGAAAGACGATGAACACGTTTGGCTGGATACACTTGCTAACATGGCTAGAAGCCGACCTGAATCGCCTTTGTGCTGTGAGTTTCTTTGTCACTCTCCATCCCTCTTAGCCTCCCTCTCCAGCCACGGCCGCATTTCTTAGCATATAATTTTGCATAATAAATTTTTATTGCTGCATAGTAGCCGGCAAGTAGCTTACCGAAACGATGCCCATCCGTGACTGGTAGCTCAGGTTGCATGCCTCTGTTGCATTGTTTACTTTATGTAATGCAGCACAGTAGCTGGTTTTTCCCACCTCTTGCTAAGGTGTATAATGATGATCGATGAGTAGGGTGTAAAAAGCTGTAAAGCAGCATGCGTTTCTCTAGCAAAACATAGCCACATTTATGGAGAGTTTCGGACACTGGTAGTTGCTGGTCCACGATAATTACGCCGCGTTACACATTTATGGTGGAAACAGCAATGTGGAGGCTTGCCAGGCGTTGGTTACGTTGTGCACCATCTCTTGAACTCGTTATGCTGGTTACGTCACGCTCCTAGGATGCTCACCGATCACCTAACCCGGTTTGCGTTGTTGACCGTTGTTAATGTTGGTTGGGTAAAATCATAGTCGGTGAAGTGGCGAAAAGCACTGAGACAACGAGCGGGGTACTTACGCGACAGAGCAAACCAGTGACAGCAGAGTTTAACATTGCAGTCGAAAACTGGTATAGGCCCTCTTCGTTGGTCGAAACGAGTGAGGTTCGCTTAGTGTCATTTTCCACGGGTTGGGTAGACGTTACAAAATACGGACCGATTACGCGCCCGCGAAACTAAGTCGCCGTATAGATGATGAGCGGAAACCCTGCCAACCAATTGGCGCACTCACGCGAGACGAACATGATACCACGGACCAGACAAAGACGGGTCTCTGGCATGAGTGCTGTTACTGACCCAAGAAAAGTGAAATAGGTTCTGACACGTTATTTCTAACACAAATGATTCACAGCCTGACTTTTGGCGGGAATAGACTGCTCACGAAAACCTACTGCATTGTGGCTTGGAAGTCGCGTGGTCACACTGTGAGTGCCACGCGGCCTAATCCCACGACTGCTAATGTAAACACTGAAGATGTGCAGCAAGTGCATATTTTTGCAAAATCAACTGGAGTTCCTTCGAAAAACTGAAGGAATAACGAACAGTAGGGAAGTTTATTGTGTTCGTAAAAGGATTCCTAGTAACTAGACTCAGTTAGAGAGCCACCATATATACAGAAAAGCGCTAGAGGGCTGCTTTGCTCTATTGAGAATCGTCAGTGGCGCGCACTAGCCAGATTCAAACCCAAGGTCCATGAGTGAAGGCAGTGGATCCCCATGACTGATATCTAACTCCTGATTAGCCGAGCAACCTCCTCGTGGTGCCAGCTAGGTGGCTCGGGTTTACCCCGTTCCAACAAATAGTTCAGTGACTGTTCGAAGAGGTGGTTTTTTCCCTGACAAGAGATCTCCCTATAAAAAGCCACAAATGTCTGTTTAAGAACACTGCGACGTGGCAGTAGTGACACGCCACTAATCAAAGTCATTGTCTCTTGCTTACCTGGACAATCGTATCCAATCTACAAACTTTAAATATCCCTTGTGATACTGGCGCGGCGATAAAACACAGTCAAAAGTGCAGCAACACAAGCTACACGCACATGCACCTACACATGTACATACAATTATGTATCCACAGATATGACAATCAAAGTATACTTTTGTAGATTGCTCGATCACTCGTTGTACCCTCACCATGAACATGCCTGTGCAGGCGTGCCTCGCGTAGTTGGGACTAAACGATTGGTTGATAAGGCTCGACTATTCTCGAAAACACGATAAAGCCGCCGTTACTTACTAATAATCAGTAATAGCTTTAGCAACTTGCAGGCCACCACGATTGGTAGTAAGTTGCAAAGGCAGTCGTACCACTGCAAGTTCATAACATGCACGACAGTGGAGGATGAGCCACGCAATGTCGCAGTCAGATATCAATTAAGGCGCTCCGTCGCCGTCAGCCATGCCTTAGTGGCATAACTCGGCAACTCATGGGCTCGAATCCGTCGGGTGCGCGCTACTGGCGAGTCCCAAAAGGACGAAAAGGCTGTCTAACGCCTTCCTGGACATGCGGTGGCCGTCAGTCTGAGCTCGGCTGCGACGAATCTCCAAAACTGAATTGTGTTTATGGTTAACTCCAAACGGCAATGTTCTCTCACACTCACCTTGGCTAGACAATTTTCAATGTTCATTCGTGCACTCTTTCAGCCTTCACTTCCTTCAATCGTTGCTAGTTGTTTTTTTCTTATGGCTACGTGGACTATGTTAAGTGATTCCAACGAACACCTGTGCTAAGAGAATGGCTGAAATGAGCTATAGATATAGCATGGTGACTCTGTAGAAGTGTAATGACTACAGCAGTGAGTAAGTCAACGAACTCTATGGGGCGCATGCGCAAACGGTTATAAATATTTTCAGTCAGCGTCATGAAGGTGAGTCCGATCGCTCGACCACAGATGCAACCATCTGTGCATTTCACAGTAGAGTAAATGGACGTCCAAGCAATTCTCTTTACTTTAACACTCGTCGATTTGTACGCAAATGTGTGTTCATTTCTTCTAGTATGATTTGGTTGGTGCTTCCTGTTACCTTCCTTTCACGATATCAGTCATTAGGGATTGTGGGAGCAAAGTAGTAGAATCAGTGGTCTAATAAAGACATGGAGCCAAATTGTGTGAGCAAAAGGAAAAGTGAATGAGTGGAAGTAATATAAACACCCACTAGACACGAGAAGAACACCGATGGCTCCATGGGACAAGTGGCATGTTACAACGCAGTAGATGTGAACAAACTTCATTGATAGGGTAAGAAAAGATCATGGAGACATTCCCAACGCGTTCAACACAACATGCAGGTAGAAATACACAATGGACATGGTTGAAAAAAGGAGATTAAAGATTAAAACGCATATATGACAATATCATGACGAAACGATAATAGACGATTAGACCGTCAGCCAACAAGCACTTCTGAGCTGTCAGCGGAAGTCGTCCAGTCAGTTCGAGAATTTGTGTGCGATTTTTAGTATCTATCGAAACAGAACGTAAGAGTTTGAA
>CALYDF020006041.1:0-13784 GCA_944474145.2 Dicrocoelium dendriticum | reverse complement strand
TTCGCAGCCGAGTTGCGTCCCATTTTTCTGCTGACTGATGCGCTATGCGAGTGGCCATTGCGTGCCTGGGTCCTATCCTGTTCCAGATCGGTAGGTCAGGAACTAAGCATTCTTTCTGGGTATGATGTGTTGATCATCTGCAGAACCACGTGAAGCCTCGAAGAATATACGTTGAAATATGTTGAAGTCTTGGAGGACAGGATAGGTTCCGAAGAAAGAATCGCAGATCCCCCGGGGTATGTAGTGAAATTGCGTAGAGATTGTGGTAACCACGGCCATTTGAGCGGTCAAAGCGGATTGAAGAGCTTAGAATGACCGATTGTTCAAGCTTTGTTTTGGCAGGAGAATGTGCCTTCCGTAGTCGAAAGTCCTCCAGTCAAGAGATATGTGGAAGAGGTATTGTTAGGTAAATTGGACTCAGTGGTTCATGCCGCGGAAGAATTGATTGATTTGTCCGGTTAGTAAGTTGTAAAAAGGTTGATAATTTTCCTCTCATGTCCAGGTAGAGGAACTGTGTGCCTTGTATTGTTGTTGAAACGCAGGACAATTCCTTGTGTGCGTGTCGCCGTACCTGTGACAGACTCGGGAGAAAAAGGAAGCGAACTCCTTCTAACAAGTTCCGGAATTGTTTCACAGCCAAGTACCTGGCGAGCAGTTCACGAGCGAAATTGCTGCACCTGACCTTAGCAGGTTGTAGCTTCCGTCAGCAAAGGACGGTGGTTGCAGTTCTTTGTCAACTAACTATTGCCAAACCGCACCGAAAGCGAAAATTAAAGCATCCGGCTTACTGACAAGTGTTTGGTCTTCAGTATTGTACAAGGGATGGAGAGATGTGACCTCGCTAAACTTCTGCTTGACCACCGTGAAAGCGGCTTTAACTTTTGGGTTATCGTTAACTTCTTTGAGTTATCTTTCAGTAAGTCGATAAGCTGATGAAGTACTTCAGCACAGGTAGGAATGAATCCGCCATAGTAGTGGAGCATTCCGAGACATCGGCGTAGGCTTTGGACAGATCGAGGCATCGGATAGTCGAGGAACGCCTGGGATTCATCCGGGAGGGTTTACTACGCTTGCCGTCGGTCCTGTGACCGCGGAATTCGACGGTGGGCTGACCAAATATACCCCTGTCCGGGTGGTTGGTTACACCGTGCTTTACAAAGCGTTCGAAAACCATTCTGTGGTGTGGTAACTGCTCTTCAGGTATGGAACCTGCGAGCAACACATCGTCATTGTAAACCTAGACAAAAGCAAGGCCACGTGGGACCTGCTCCATAAAGCGGTGGAAAGACTGTGCTGCGTTTCGATGGCCGAAATGCATACAAAGAAATTCGGTAGGAACAAACGGAGTGACCACAACTGTATTGCAATGTCTTCCTCCGCCATCGTGATTGGATGGTACGATCTGACTAGATCGAGTTTGGTTAATATAGACCATCCGGCTAGTCCAAGAGAAAAAATCGTGGACAGGGGGATAGGATACCTTCCGGAACAGTGATATTGTTGCGAGCACGATAGTCACCGCATGGTCACCAATCACCTGACTATTTAGACACTTGATAGGGAGTTGATGCTCAGCAGCTGTTTGAAAGACGAACGATGCCGAGATTAGGCCTGTGTTGGAATTCCTTTGTAGCTGTCTGAAATTTGTCAGGGTGCGAGCGTCGTGGTTTAGGGTTACTGGCAGACCGATCGTAATGATGTGATGGCTAACATCGTGTTTAGGGTCGGAAGTCTCGTTACTTGCTCGAATTAGGGACGGAAATTGTCGGACAGTACTCTGCCTCGTCAAGTATGAGAATGCGAAGCCCGAAAGCCCCGAAAGACATAGCGTCGGGTCGACCAAAAGCCCAAACTTGCCGAGGGAGTTCATTCCGATGATGGGCTTTTGCAAATCGACGATGGTAAAAATGTAACTGAAGTTACGCTGTGGTCCCAGACTCAACGTAAGTAATTCCTGACCATAGGTCGCGGTGTTAAGCTGAGTCGCTGCCGCACGCATTGGACCAGCTGGTTGCAGGGGGTTTTCCAGGGAACGGGTGCGGAGGTTGACTTCTGCACTCGTATCAACCAAGCAGTGAAGTCTGGGTCTGGAGCCAGATACGTACAACAGGCGACTAATAACCTGGCCAGCGACAGCCGCCACCGTTACTATCCGGCCATGTAGTTTTCCGACG
The DNA here is from genome assembly GCA_944474145.2 of Dicrocoelium dendriticum. Lineage (NCBI taxonomy): Eukaryota > Metazoa > Platyhelminthes > Trematoda > Plagiorchiida > Dicrocoeliidae > Dicrocoelium > Dicrocoelium dendriticum. Next base: position 11,610 of record CALYDF020006041.1, on the reverse strand, counting down.
TAGGAGTTAAAAAGGCCTTAGGGTGTTTACACCTTGGACAGCCGTTACACGCTGCGCCTCCGGAATGGTGGTTAGAGTAATAACAGCGGGGCGGCTGTCCTTTACGAGAGTTGCTAAAACGTCTGAATTGAGAAATGGATCGTAGCGAAGGAATGCAGTCACGTCTAAAGTGGGACTAGGTGTGCTCTATATTAGAAAGTCTCGCTGATTGTATCAAGTAGCCTGATTCCGGAGGGGATGCTTTAGCTAGTCTCAGTGACGTGGGATACCGACGTTATACTGAAGCTTTCATGACCTTCTTCGGCAGCTTCTGGCAGTTTGTCTAACGGAAGATCGTCTGCAAGACCAGCTACAATAGCTGTCGTATTAGTGGGTGGACAATTACTTCATATTTGGCGGAGAACGAAATCATCCATTATGGAAGAACCGACTGGGGAACGCATGTTTCGGAGTAGCTGAGACGGCGTTCTATCTTCAAGCTCAACGTCATAGCGCAGCTGCTGAGAACGTGTCTCGTCTGAGGTTGTACTGCGCTTTAACAAGGCTGCCTTAAGTTTTTGTAGGGGGAGTCAAGGGGCATAGAATCTAGAATATCGCTGACGACGGAGGGAATGTTGAACGATAAATGAGCAGTCACATATAAATAAATAAATAGTTTATTCTCGAATTTGTCGAAACACACCAAGCAAGGCATGCTCAATATTTACATGCAGTATCGCTTCGCAACAAACACGTTGCTATGAGTGTAGTCGGCAGTAAGCCAAAGATTGTACAGGCTGCCGAAATTCTGTAAGTAGTCATGAGGGAAAGAGTCTACAATGAATGATGAACGTTGAATTCTAGCGTGCGCAGTGTAAACAGTCAGGGCACTACATGTGTATTGAAAACGATACATATAGGCACAGTGTAACCTATTATTGAAAGTGTCAGGGCAATATCGAATAATGATTCTGGTCGACTTGCCAGCAAGTAGTGCTGGGCAGTGACTTTATTCGGTGGCGAGTCACATCCGCCAAGTCACAGTGTTGTTACACGGACATTTGTGGCTTTTTATGGGGAGAACGCGTGCCAGGCGAAAACCCACCACGTCCTGGAACACTGTCTGAAATTTGTTTGTGCACTAATACACAACTGGCAGACCATGTTGTCGATGGATTTCACCCTCAGGTATCCGCAGTCAAATGACATTCAATTTCCTCTGTTATTTGATCAGGTATCTTGGGCAAGGCCGCCATAATGACTGAGGCTAATCGAGGATGGGGGCTTCAAGAAGAATGGTCTTCGTGGGCATCCAGGTGGGCGAAACGTTAATTTCTTTTGTCTGGATTGTTCAAGAGTATGTATTTTTTCAGGATTGTGAAGTTCTCGAGTCCAGCTATCGTCACTGGACAACGGTCATGGCAGTGAGTGCAGTTAAAAATAAATAAATATTTATTCTCGACTATGCGAGGCACGCCAATTGAGGCATGATCAGGTATGTACAGCTGTACAGACATTTTATGGGAACTGTAGTGACAGTAGAAAATTGTTCATATGTCCATGCTTGGAACTGTGCGATGGCGAACATGCGAAAGAACGATTTGGTTGTAGTGGGATCGGGATCCAGTTGTTTGGACATAATCGCTCTGCCATATATCGCAGTCATACCTCGAGTAATAATAGATAAATCCTGAGTGATCCATTGGAAGATAATTGAAGAGCAAGCTATCCAGTATGATGATTCTACTTGAGCTGCCAGTGTGAAGTTATGGGCTGTGACTTTATTCGGTGGCGAGTCACATTCGCCACGTTGCAGTGTTGTTAAACGGACATTTGTGGCTTTTTATAGGGAGAACGCTTGCCAGGCGAAAACCCACCACGTCCTGAAACACTGCCGCCAATCCACTGAATGGCAAGTTGTAACTGGCTATGTTTCTTGTTGAACGTTTTTTGCTCCGTTATTCGCAGTCAAGTTGCGTCCCATTTTTCTGCTGACTGATGCGCTATGCGAGTGGCCATTGCGTGCCTGGGTCCTCTCCTGTTCCAGATCGGTAGGTCAGGAACTAAGCATTCTTTCTGGGTATGATGTGTTGATCATCTGCAGAACCACGTGAAGCCTCGAAGAATATACGTTGAAATATGTTGAAGTCTTGGAGGACAGGATAGGTTCCGAAGAAAGAATCGCAGATCCCCCGGGGTATGTAGTGAAATTGATTAGAGATTGTGGTAACCACGGCCATTTGAGCGGTCAAAGCGGATTGAAGAGCTTAGAATGACCGATTGTTCAAGCTTTGTTTTGGCAGGAGAATGTGCCTTCCGTAGTCGAAAGTCCTCCAGTCAAGAGATATGTGGAAGAGGTATTGTTAGGTAAATTGGACTCAGTGGTTCATGCCGCGGAAGAATTGATTGATTTGTCCGGTTAGTAAGTTGTAAAAAGTTGATAATTTTCCGCTCATGTCCAGGTAGAGGAACTGTGTGCCTTGTATTGTTGTCGAAACGGAGGACAATTCCTTGGGTGCGTGTCGCCGTACCTGTGACAGACTCGGGAGAAAAAGGAAACGAACAGAGACAGCCACACAGACAGAAGAAAGGAATGCATCTGGAATGCAGTCAATCAATTGCGGCGATGCCTGAACTATTGTACCCCTATGCATGTAATTGTTATTTAAATATCGCATATACACGTATATCATAAGTGGCGAAATACGACGAGAATCGAGCGGAACACGGATCAGTAAAGAATGAAAGATTGAAGATGAAGCAGGAGTGTTTGGGGAGGGGTCAGAAAGCAAAAGAGCGTTTAGATGAGACTGGATAAGTCAGCAAGATGTAGCTAGGCAGTCAGATTAAAGTGGGGATAACAGTAGTGAATGTCGCGAGAAAGTAAATTTGCGGGACTACAGAGGCTATATAAAAAGCCCGTTAGCATATCAAACGAAGCTCTCAGGCTGAGGGACAGGGTGTGTTGTGACTGCACAGCCTAGAACACGTGCGTCTCTGATTTCTGGAAACAGTCAGAAAATAGGAGACTGGTCAGACCAGGCTAGAGTGGAGCCAGGCCCGAAGTGTTATCCGTCCAATGGATAAAGGAAGGCAGACAGAGTGCGAAAATGAAAGAATGTAATCGTGAAGGAGACACTTAAGGGGAAGTGGAAGAGCCTACAAAAATCTCGAGGTGTTGCGAACAGACCTTTGGACCAGTCGATGGTTCAAAAGTATGGGCTCAGTATTCGGAAAGCAGGAGACCATGGAGATGAGATGAGGATATCGGCTCATGGAGAGAAAGCCGTATTATAAATGTCAGAAAGTTAACAGAGCGTCAACAGGATAGAAGTGTTAAAGATAAAAGCGGATATACTAGTGATGAATCATGAGCAGCAGTGCTCTGGAGGCGGGGGGAGACAGAGCATTGCGCCTGCAGAGACTAGATCATTTAGAACTCAGAAGTTCGAGAGAGGTCAGAAGGCAGGAGGCCGTACAGCCAGAACCAGATAAGTCAGGCTAGAGTGTGAAAAAAGGGCTCTATGGGTGAGAAGAGAAAGAAAAAGAAAGCCAACGATATGCTCCAGGTGCTGTGCGCAGACCGTTGGAGCTTACGGTTTCTGTTCATTAGGGTCACGGAAGTCGGAAGGTACGAGATCGTTGAGACGAGCCCAGAATGTCAGCTCGTAGGGTGAAAGTCGTATTAGTAAAGTCTAAGTGCTGACAGAGAGCATCAACAGAAATGGACATGTTAAGGAAAAAAGGGGACATGATAATAAGGTTCAATCATGACCAGCGGTGGTCTTGCGGTGAGGGTAACAGACTTTCGTCGGCAGAGTCTAGATCATTAGATCACAGAAGTCCGAGCGATGTCAGAAGACAGGAGAGCGTACAGTCAAACCCGGGTAAGTCAGCAAGCTGAAGCTAGGCCTCCAAAGTAAGGTGGGAATAAGTAATGAGTGTCATCAGAAAGCAGTTTGGGAAGCAAGTGGCTATATGAAAAGGCGGTTGCATGCCGAGGAACGGTCTCAGGATAAGGGGGACAGAGCACCAGGACAACAGAGCCTAGATCGTTAATGTTTGGAATGTAAGGAAGTAGTCAGAAAGCAGGAGGCTGGTCGGACGCCGCTAGAGTAGTGCCAGATCCGGAGAGTTGCCTGACCAGTGGAAAAAGGAATGCACACAAAATGAGAAAAGGAAAAGTTTTCATTGATGAGTGGAGAAGTCAGCGATATTCCCGACGTGGTATGAACAGACCATTTGGTCTGCCGACCCCTGATCATTAGGGTCACAGAAGTCGGAAGGTGGGTCGTTCAGACCAGACTAGAAAGTCGACTCATAAGGAGAAAGGCGTAATAGTAAGCTATGCATTTTGTCGGATCGAATCGGCAGAAATGGACACGTTAAGGATGAGAGGGGACATGATGATTGCGATTAGTCACGACCAGCAACGTTCTTGAGGTGAGGGTAACAAAGCGTTGTATCCGTTTGTTGTACAGCCGTGTGCTTCATAGGTGCCTAATTGGCTGTCCTGTCCCGGACAATTTCGGTTTTTCGGTCCAATCCCAAATACCCAAGAAGTTCCGGACCTCGGAGAAAAGGGAAGGTGAGAGACAACCAATGCCGCAACGAACAGGCGTAGAAACAAACATTGTTAAAATCCTATGTTATAACATTTAGAGTGAAGACAAATGATGTACAATGTGCAGCAATGGTTGTGTTGAAAGTGTCTTTTGAATGCTTTCCGAAAGCAGTGGCCCGATAAGTTGATTGCTACTATCTACAAGGAATACCGAGCGTTGCGCCATTAAGCAGAAACGCAGTATCCGTTTACTATGATGCGTCTATTGCGTGGAAAGACAAAGCAGAGTTCAGGGACCAGCAAGGTTTAAATGGTGGATGGACGGCTGGTCGCCAGCCTACATCGAAAGAGATTCGAGGGCCAAAATAGGCTAAGATGCTCATATAATAAGATCATGCTGTAATGCTAAAGGAAAAAAGCTAGGGAAGACTGAGCCGAAAGAAACCAGTGAGAATGTTGAACTACTATTAATTAGGTGTCATAGAAGAATGACAGCTGCACATCTAGCAAGGAGCAGCTGTGCACTGACCGGATGAGGCAAAGAAGGTCGCCAGACGAGAGCTAAGAAGGTCGAATCAAGAAAGGACAACAGACAAGAAGAGATACAAGCGTACAATGAGTTCATTGATGGAGTCATATCATATAATGCTGAATCACGGCGGTGTATAAGTTCACAATTCATGCTATGGTGCTGGGATACTACTACTTTGGAATGAGCCTGGGAAAGCTAGTCCAATAGCTGGACGCTTACATGTGAAAAAGTAGTGTGTGTAAACGTAGTGGCATAAACTGTAATCTTACGAAAAGAAAAGCAGCTTCTACTTGAGCAAACCAAAAGAGTGTGTTAGAAATGTCAAATGAAATTACAACGAGTCCAAGGGAATGTTCCGACGCATTAATGGCGGACGCGTGCTCAGACGTTGTTAAGAAAAAGAAAAAGTACACACAAAATTTCAATGGAAATGCGGCGTCAATAGTTTTATAGAGGAACCGGTAAAGGAGAATACCCATTCAGTCAGGTTTAGCTTATATATAAAATGTTTTGTTGTGCCTTAGCAATGGACGGCCCTAGGTCGCCAGGTTTTCCGAAGTGGACGTGTATGTAGCTTCTGATCCTGAATCAAGCAGGCATCGATGCGCGCAATCACAACAATCCAGTAGCAACGAAGGGAGAACCACGGAAGACGAGCTCGAAACCAAAGGTTATATATATTATGTAGTTAATTAAACCAAAGTTATACAACTGCATCGAAATAGATAGCTTGAAAATAAAAAAGTATGTAAACTATGTACAAGTGCTATACTCTACCACTCAATCTCAGTGCACCGACTAAACTTATCTCGTCTGCTTAGTCTCCACGCCGACTTTTCTGACGTTGCCGGCCATTGCTTGAAAGGCTGAACGTCCTGTCCCATAACCCCGAGAACCACGTTAATTCACACATTACTTACTTTTAATCCTTTTCTATTTTGAATCTGACCTCTCCTTATCGCGCTCGCTATCTTAATTTTTCCTCAACCAGAAACATAGCTCTCGGCGCCGTGCCCTGTTCTTCTCTTTAACCGCTTCCAGCCTATCGAAACGTAAATGATTTAGGCTCTGCGTACCCAACACTCAACTTCGCTCACATCGCGAGCCCGCCTGATTTGTTTAACCTATATACATAAAGACTCATCCATCTCTAACCTGATTGTCTCTGCTGACCCTGTTTATTTGTCTTCCCAGCTTAACTGTACGACGTGATCACAATGTGCTCAATAATCCAGTCGTGTCTTACCGGTCTCTTGCTCTCCGACTTTTCTCAGACTACTGTGATAAGACCGGCTATTGTTCGGAAGACCGAACGATCCATACCCCCTCACCCTGGGCCTCGTCGGTTTCTCCAGGTTTTTGCAGGAAATCTTTTCCTCCCGACGCTGTCCTTTCTTTGCGGTGCTCTGCTTTCAAGTCTTCTTTAATCGGGCAGCCCAACCTCAATGCTCTTCCATAACCTAGCCTCATCGGACCAGTCTTCTCCTCAGTGGCTTCCTCTAGACCATTGGGATATTAAGCGTCTAGGCCCTGCGGACTCAATGCTATGCCTTTATTACCTCAAAAATACGCTGGATTTGCTCACTCAATGTCAAAGCATCCTCTTCCTTCTCTTTCCTACCCTTTTATAATAATTCTCTCTATTTTCTTCCCATCTTGTCTTTACGAATCAATCTCAAGTATACGACTAACCAAGTGTCGTCTGCTTGGTCTCCCTTAGTTCCAGCGCCACACCAGACCTAATCACCTCGGTATAGTTTAGTGTCTTTTATATGTAACCTGTCTATTTCAGTTGACTTTCTCCAACGTTGTTATCATTACAATTGTACGACTTAATACCAATGCGCCGACTAAACTATCCTTGTCTGTACGGACTTGTGCCTCCTCCAGAACATTGCTGGTCATGACTCCTCCTCATTATCATGTCCACTATCTTCCTTTACATGTCCGTTACTGCCGATGCTCTCTGTCAACCATCAGACCTCACCAATACGACTTTCTTCCTTTGCGCCGACATTCTAGGCTTGTCTGAGTGATCTCGTACCTTTCGACTTCCGTGCCCCTAAGGAGCAGGGGTCGGCAGACCCAACGGTCTGTTCACATTACCTCGGGAATATCGCTGGCTTTGCCACTCCTCATCAATAGAGCCTCTTGCTTTTCTCATTCTGTTTGCATTCCTTTTTCAATTGGACAGGTAACTCTTCGGGCCTGGCACTACCCGAGCGTCGTCTGACCAGCCTCCTTCTTTCTGACTACTCCGACGTTCAAGACGTTAACGATCTAGGCTTCACAGCCTCGTACTCTGTCCCCGTACCTGAGACTTATGCTCGGCATGCAACTATCTTGTCATATAGTTTATTTCGTCCCAAACTGCTTCTTTTGTGATGACACACATTAGTTTATTCCCATCTTTATTTGGAGGCCTAGCTTTAGCTTGATGAGTTAGCTAATTTTGGTTGATCGGTCTCCTGTGCTCTGACATCTCTCGGACTTCTGACTGCTGCATGAGCTACGCTCCGCCGACGAAACTCTGTTACCCTCACCTCTAGAACCTTGCTGGTCAGGATTCATCCTTATTATCGTATCCCCTCTCTTCCGTAACGTGTCCATTACTGCCGATGCTCTCCGTCAGCCTTCAAACCCTACTACTACGCCTTTCACTTTATGAGCTGACATTGTAGTCTCGTCGCAATGTTCTCCTAATTCCGACTTCCGTGACCCTAATGACCAGGGGTCGGCAGACCCAAACGTCTGTTCACATCACCTGGAGCATATCGTAGGCTATTTTTCTTCTCATCAATAGAGCATTTTGTCGCTCTCTGTCTGATTTATTTGGTTCTGTCTAAACGGTCTCCTGCCTTCCGACCTCTCTCGGACTTCTGAGATCTAAATTGTGTACTCGCTGCAAACTCATCAAGCTTTCTCCCTCGTCGCCAGAGCATTGCAGCTCATGATTCATCATTAGTATATCCCCTTTCATCCTTAACACTTCCATGCTGTTGACGCGCTTGTAGCCTTTCGCCATTTATAATACGGCTTTCTCTCTATGAGCCGATATTCTTGTCTTCCTGGTTTCCTGCTTTCCGACTAATGAGCCCATATTGTTGACCCACAGACAGATCCAAAGTTCTGTTCACAACACCTAGAGATCGTTGTCGGCTCTTCCACTCCTTCTTAATAGTCTCCTCCTTTCCGACCACATGCATTCATTTTCGCGCACTCTGTTTGCATTCTTTTATCAATTGGACGGCTAAATCTTCGCGCCTGGCTCTAAGCTAGCCTCATCTGGCAAGTTTCCTACTTTCTGACTGTTTCCAAGCATCCGAGACGTAAACGCCCAAGGTTGTGCAGTCACAACACACTGTCCCTCAGCCTGCAAGCTTCGCTTGGCATGTTAACTGGCTTTTCATTTGACCTCTGTCGTCCTGCAACTTTTCTTTACTTAGGACACCATCAATGTTATTCCCACCTTTATTTGGCGCCCTAGCTTCATATTAGTGCATTATCCGGTGGCGTCTAAACGGTCTCCTGCTTTCTGACCTCACTCGGACTTTCGAGATCTAGCTGACCTAGTCAACGCCGAGGCAAAGCTCTGTTACCCTCACCTCTAGAATGTTGTTGATCATTACTCATCCTTATTATCATGTCCCCCCTCTTCCTTAACCTGTCTATTTATGACAATGGTCTCCGTCAGCATTCAGACCTCACTAATGCGACTTTCTCCTCCCACTGACCAGTCCCATTCTCTATGACTGCTCCCGTGCTACACGGACTTAGGCAGTATACGCTATGTAGACTCAACGCTCTTGTTCTCCTATTCAGAGCGGCTGCTAAACTCCTTCACAATCTATTGTTACAGACCATTTTCCTGTCTTTATTGTACGTGTTTTTCCTACTCGCGGACTAATCCAGTCTCTCCGGATTGGCCACTTGTTATCCGATTTCATTTAGAGTACTTCGACGTTACCAATCCTGGTTCGGCTGAATCAACGTTCTGTTTATCTCACCTGGAAAGCCTCATAGGCACCTTTACACTTTTTCAATAAACCCTGCTGACCCCGACCATAAGCACTTTTTATCCTGCTTTCTGTTTTCATCCTTTTTCAATCGGGCGGCCAGCTTTATTGCCCTGCCGTGATATTGTCTCAACGGACTAGTCTATTTCTCTGAATGCTCCCATGCTATCAAGACTTAAACGGTACAGGCTCCGCAGACTTAACTTTTACCTTACCTTGAGGGACTGCTGGACTTGGTCCCTCATTATTGTTATAGCTGTTTCCTTACCTTCCATTTAGGTCCTGATCCAAAAGCACCGATAAGGCCATTCCTGGTTAGTCGGCCTCCTACGCACCGAATTCATTTAGACTTCTTCGAGGCTGCTTATCTTTATTCGGCTGACCTAATGGAGCTGGTTACATTACCTGGAGAGCCTGGTGGGTTTTGCCACTCTTTAGCAATAAGCCCTTCCCATCCCGACCCTAACCTTTGCTTATATCGCTTTCTGTTTTCATTCCCTTTTTAAGCGGAAGGCCAGCTTTACTGCCCCGTGGTGATCGTGCCTCACCTGACCAGCCTGTTTTTCTTTGACTGCTCCCATGTTACCGAGGCTTAAGCTGTATAGGATCTGCATACTCAGCGCTAGGTTTCCCTTACCTGTTGATCAGGCTAGACTTGTTCACCTTTTATTTGTATAGCTTTTATTCACCAACTTATTATTCGTTATAGTCCCATCACGAGGAATAATACAGTCCTACCTGGTCTGCCACCCACTCATGGATTTCAGTTAGACCACTGCTACCTTATCTCTCTTGGTTCGGCTGACCTAGTGGTTATGTTTACATTATCTGGAGAGCCTCGTGGATTTTCTCACAGTTTATCATTAAACCATACTCATCTAGACCCTAACCTTTTTGTAACGCAATGTGTTTACAAACTTTTTATCAGACGGCCAGCTCTCACAGGTTTGCCGCGTGCAAATCTCACTTGATCAGTCTATTTCTCTCTGACTGCACTTATCCCACCGAGGCTTAAAAGGTATAGGCTCCGCCGACTTGACTTTGTTACCCATATCCTGAGAGCTTGCTAGATTTGTTCCCACGTTAGTCCATCTAGACTTCTAAGGCATCACTTCTCTTGGCTCGGCTGACCTAATGGAGTTGTTCATACAAGCTGGAGAGCATCGTGGGCTTTTCCACTCTTTACCCATAAACCCTTTCCTCACGACCCTAACCTTTTCTTGTATCGCTTTCTGCGTTCATTCTTAGTTCAACCGGACGGCGAGCTTTACTGTCCTACCGTGATCTATTCTCACTTGACATATCTGTTTCTCTCTAACTACTGTTTTGCAACTGAGACTTCGGCGATACGATCTTACTTGATCGGCCTCCTGCTCTCCGCGTTCACTCAGACGTATGAGCCGGTGCCTCTCCTGGTTCGGCTGTCCTAATTGATTGCTTAATCTCTCGAAATCCTCGTTGACTTTCCACTCTTTCAATAAAAGCCTTTCACAACTCTATCTGTCGTTCCTTATCTCGGTCCCTGCTTGCATTTCAATTGGATGGCCATCTCTGCTCTTGGCCTTGGTCTGTTCTGGTCTAACCGTAATTGCGCTTTCTCTCCGTATCCATAATGCTGAGACTTATATGATCTAAGGGCTGCGTACCCAAAGCATTTTTCCCCCGTGAAATTTGCTGGACTTGCTCACGCTTCGGTATCAAAGCTTATTGCATTCCTAAACTTGATCCTCGACATTCGTCTTCCCTACTTACATAAACGACTATGTTTCAATCCACATACCAATCCAAACTCTTCGGATCGGCAACTCGCGCTCTGTCATCACGCATTCCAAATAGACGTCACTGTTCACGGTAAGGCTAACCTAAATTTTTATGGAAACATGCTTGTGATATTTACTTAATAATGATACATTTAAGGTGAGGTTCATTAGTGAAAGCACGTTCACGACTGCTCTGGGCCTCGGAGTTCTGGTTCCATCTTGGTTGTCTGTTTGTGTGGTTGCCTTTGTTGGTTGTCCTTTACTCCGGGATTCCCGCAGAACCGGTGGCCAATAACTGAGGATACGATCACTGCTTTGACCTCAATACTTCAACGAAGCACAATATTCCCTTATCTGGAAATGACTGGATAAGTATTACGCTGTCTTCTTATTTACAGCATAGACAAAATACTTACTTGCTATCTTGGATGAATGCCACTATACTGAGGCCTGAACAATTAAATAAATAAATAAATAGTATATTCTCGGTAAAACGAGACACACCTGTAAAGGCGTGATCAAATATGCATACAAGCATAGCTTCTGTGGAATGTTAAAACATTACGTTTTAATGAAAGTTATAAAAGAAAAGAGGTTGTCCGTATGAGTGAGCATACTGTCAGGTAATAGTCAGACCCAGGGACATTATGGCGCTGTGGCGCGCAAAAATCCGTCAAAACACAAGTTGGGGGTAATTTCGCCAGCACAGGAGCCTTACCAAGGTTTTGTTGCAACCAATAACCATTACGAGATAGAGAT
>CALYDF020006040.1:0-13794 GCA_944474145.2 Dicrocoelium dendriticum | reverse complement strand
TGCGGGTTTCCGTCATTCTTTACCACGCTCCGTCGCACTGCTGGAAGCATTCTTCCACAATGCTCCTTAATACCAGCGTTGCTTAGAGCAATATCAATTGAGTATGAGGGCTGTTCTATTATAGTAATTTTTTCTCGGTCAGTAATGTCCGGGTGCCCGGAGCGTTATGAGCAGGAGTATAGTCATGAAGAAGCATCCACGATTTGCTGTCATAGTTATCGTCTGTTAAAGCGCACTCAGCGAAGCAACAATAATTGGCATAAGTGCGACATAGTCAATAGTCAGGTTTGAAGTGCATGTGACCCAGGTGCAGTAAACAAAAGTTCATAATCTAATACGAAAAAGGAAATAACGCAGTGCCAAACATATCTGGCGACAATTAACATGTGCCCAACATTTACAGATCACACAGTGAGGCTAGGGAGGGAATATTAACAGTCACTTCACAGTGGGAAATGAAGGGCCAGGTATCAGGGGGAGGAGTCTGCTGCTACAAAATGAACAAATTGGTGGTTTAACCGAGCGATCCATCTGTGCCTTTCACGGATGGGTGTGTAAAGTTTAATACAATGCCGATTTAAATCTAATTATCCTTAAGACCGACAACGCGCCCCGGAAAGTTGGCTTGTTACGGTGTTGACGACACCTAAGGAAAATGTATACCTCGACCTCCCATTTAAGGGTAACCCCGCTTCAACGAGGGCAACCAAGCGCTTCCTCTACGTCACTCAGATAGTGTAATGTGCTACAGATGCTGTGGTGATGAACAGCATAGGAACTTGAACCTATCAGCGTCAAATCACACAATACTCACTAATCCGATTATCCCTGCTGCGTTAGTTAGATAAGCAAGAATGAGGGGGGTTTTGAATTCCAGAGTGAATGAATCCCGGACCAAATGGGTTCAAGGTGAGGTCAGCCATTTCGCGTCCAATATTCCGTGTGCACGCAAACGTGAACATGTTTTATTGACCCCTTATCTGCTTGACACCGGCTCCGCATTTCGGCTGCTATTACGTAATCCTAATCCACGCTTATTACGGTTCGCGTAAGCCGTGACGACAAGCCAGCTAAGACCTGTCCTGTGAGTGCAGAAACAGTCAGTTTTTGACCTACGAATACCCCGGCCTTAGGACGATTGCCGCCGTTCCTCTCACATCATTTCACTGATTGGGAACACCCTTGGGACTGTATAAGATAATTACTAGTTATTGTATTGGTACTGATGAGACAATACGAAATGCGTGCATTTATCAGTGATCGTCTCCTCATTGTTTTATTCAAACTATTGGAGGGAAATAACTGTTGTAAAAAACAGTTTATTTCTCGGCGGTGCGCGAGACTGTGACGGCATAGGGACAAAGCAATGCTGACATGAATTCCCTGAGGCCGGTCACACATGCAATTTTAGTGTCCCACTGACGCAAACCGAACTTTGGCGAAGTATGTGAATGGATGGTGTGTATCCGTTCACACGGGAGTTATACTGTGCGGCCAAATTCAGCAACACGTAATGCCCCAGTTAAAACGCTCGCATGTGTTCACCTGTGGCCATGGTACGCTATGCTACGTAAGGACAGGCTGTCAGGGCTTGTAGCAAGTGTCCATCCAGCTGCACACGTGGCCACTAGCTCTTTTCGCTACTTAGCTCCTGCTTCTGTCAAGTGGTGGATCAGGTGTCTGTCGCCACCGTGACTGTACAGTCAACCATTGCTGACCCTGCACGTTCGTCCGGTCTGTGGCTGCGGAGTACGAGGCTTGCCTGCATTACCTGCCGTCCGGTTAGATCAACCCGCCTTACTTTCGATAGCTACACCTCATCCAGTCTGTTCATATAACCGTTGGCTTTTGCGATGCACGCTGGATCAGCGATCAAACCTCCGAGGGTTGACCGTAACTCCCGCCTACTTTCCACGACAATATCCGGGTAAATCACATGCACTCGAGGTAAACCTACATCCAGATTTAGGCGAAATAGCCCCTCATTTACAGTTGCTGTCCCGCTTTCTTAAAAATGCTGGGCAGGATGTACTAATGTACCGATTTGAGGACGTCAACCTCAGAATATCCTCCTTTGATCATGTATAATGTAGGTGGAATAGCAAGAATCAAACAGTGCCGGTGCAGGCACACCATAAGGTAGGGAGGCAGAAGGCAGTGATTGCCCGGAAGACAAAAAGACCACTAAAAAGGGAGCGGACGGAAACGGGAACTGGCACAATCAGGGAGAGCAAGCGGAGGAACATTGGCTTAACGGAACGAGAGAAGAACGGGGCATGATGGACGTCCGTTATTGTAACATCCCGGACCAACCCCAAGCATTGTGTGTTGCATCCACGTTCACGTAAATTAAGAACTATCGAAAGAAAACCCGGGCCGGTCAGAATGGGACGCGTAGAAGTGGAGATACAGGGGTGTAATGGGCGGGGAATATCCTTTCACGAGGCCCCCAAAGTGCATGGTGTCGCGAGCGGAAACTCGGAGAGATGGTGCGTCGTGTGAAGGAAAGGTGATGTACGTCTGTGTGGGAATTCATACAGCTTGTGTTGGCCCCAATCAAATTTGTCCTTCATTGCCATGCGGTTCTTGTTACAATAAGACCGAAATAACTAGGCCGGCATGTTTTGCGTGATAATAAGGGACTGCGTGGATGGAGAACGCGGCAAGGAAACATTTCATTACAATATGCAATGAGGGAAGAAAAGCGATGGTGAGATTCTGGGAACTTTAGTGGAGAATGCCTGCATATTGTGTAGCTTGGTGGGAAAACCATATCTAAACAAACGTGTAAGATGACTAGTCAATTGGAGAGTGATTTACCATTCATTAAGTAGGCCACGTGCGACAACGACTCGCAAGTTGAATTCACTGGACGCTTAAATTGACGATTTACACTTATGTTTACTTTCATTTCAACCATCCTACTGGACTTGTAAAGCAATCGCTTTTTTACCCGTAATATATCATTGTTCATTGTTCAAGTTCGGATTGACAAATGCAAATCGAAATTTTCTATGGATCAAGGTGGCAGATAAGATCTCATGAAGCATTTGTAATGGGATAGTTCTTAGGCAACGGTGTCTGCGGCAGCTTCTTCCGCTCCTGAAATAATTATTTGCGATGAACAACGTTGAAACACAGAAACCAATTTAGCAGCCGCAGAAGGTGCCTTCTGTTATTACGCTGCATTTCATAACCATGGTTTCTACTCCAGGAATTGTATCAGAAGTTGGTGGAGAAATTGTTTGACAGGAACTTTGCATGTGTGCGCACAGAATGTGTGGCTTTGATAATAATAATTATGATAATAGTAAAATAATAATAATAACTTACGTCCTGTACCTGTTTGCCAGACAAACTTCAAGAGAAACAACCTAATAAAGTTCGTGTCAATGTTCATAGACGCCTCAAGTCTCAAGGAAGTAATGGTGTTCGCACTCCACACAGACGTACATCACCTTTCCTTCACACGACGCACCATCTCTCCGAGTTTCCGCTCGCGACACCATGCACTTTGGGGGCCTCGTGAAAGGATATTCCCCGCCCATTACACCCCTGTATCTCCACTTCTACGCGTCCCATTCTGACCGGCCCGGGTTTTCTTTCGATAGTTCTTAATTTACGTGAACGTGGATGCAACACACAATGCTTGGGGTTGGTCCGGGATGTTACAATAACGGACGTCCATCATGCCCCGTTCTTCTCTCGTTCCGTTAAGCCAATGTTCCTCCGCTTGCTCTCCCTGATTGTGCCAGTTCCCGTTTCCGTCCGCTCCCTTTTTAGTGGTCTTTTTGTCTTCCGGGCAATCACTGCCTTCTGCCTCCCTACCTTATGGTGTGCCTGCACCGGCACTGTTTGATTCTTGCTATTCCACCTACATTATACATGATCAAAGGAGGATATTCTGAGGTTGACGTCCTCAAATCGGTACATTAGTACATCCTGCCCAGCATTTTTAAGAAAGCGGGACAGCAACTGTAAATGAGGGGCTATTTCGCCTAAATCTGGATGTAGGTTTACCTCGAGTGCATGTGATTTACCCGGATATTGTCGTGGAAAGTAGGCGGGAGTTACGGTCAACCCTCGGAGGTTTGATCGCTGATCCAGCGTGCATCGCAAAAGCCAACGGTTATATGAACAGACTGGATGAGGTGTAGCTATCGAAAGTGAGGCGGGTTGATCTAACCGGACGGCAGGTAATGCAGGCAAGCCTCGTACTCCGCAGCCACAGACCGGACGAACGTGCAGGGTCAGCAATGGTTGACTGTACAGTCACGGTGGCGACAGACACCTGATCCACCACTTGACAGAAGCAGGAGCTAAGTAGCGAAAAGAGCTAGTGGCCACGTGTGCAGCTGGATGGACACTTGCTACAAGCCCTGACAGCCTGTCCTTACGTAGCATAGTGTGCCGTGGCCACAGGTGAACACATGCGAGCGTTGTAACTGGGGCATTACGTGCTGCTAAATTTGGGCGCACAGTATAACAAAAGTGTGAACGGATGCACACCATCCGTTCACATACTTCGCCAAAGTTCGGTTTGCGTCAGTGGGACACTAAAACTGCATGTGTGACCGGCCTCAGGGAATTCATGTCAGCATTGCTTTGTCCCTATGCCGTCACAGTCTCGCGCACCGCCGAGAAATAAACTGTTTTTTACAACAGTTATTTCCCTCCAATAGTTTGAATAACACAATGAGGAGACGATCACTGATAAATGCACGCATTTCGTATTGTCTCATCAGTACCAATACAATAACTAGTAATTATCTTATACAGTCCCAAGGGTGTTCCCAATCAGTGAAATGATGTGAGAGGAACGGCGGCAATCGTCCTAAGGCCGGGGTATTCGTAGGTCAAAAACTGACTGTTTCTGCACTCACAGGGCAGGTCTTAGCTGGCTTGTCGTCACGGCTTACGCGAACCGTAATAAGCGTGGATTAGGATTACGTAATAGCAGCCGAAATGCGGAGCCGGTGTCAAGCAGATAAGGGGTCAATAAAACATGTTCACGTTTGCGTGCACACGGAATATTGGACGCGAAATGGCTGACCTCACCTTGAACCCATTTGGTCCGGGATTCATTCACTCTGGAATTCAAAACCCCCCTCATTCTTGCTTATCTAACTAACGCAGCAGGGATAATCGGATTAGTGAGTATTGTGTGATTTGACGCTGATAGGTTCAAGTTCCTATGCTGTTCATCACCACAGCATCTGTAGCACATTACACTATCTGAGTGACGTAGAGGAAGCGCTTGGTTGCCCTCGTTGAAGCGGGGTTACCCTTAAATGGGAGGTCGAGGTATACATTTTCCTTAGGTGTCGTCAACACCGTAACAAGCCAACGTTCCGGGGCGCGTTGTCGGTCTTAAGGATAATTAGATTTAAATCGGCATTGTTTACTGATATTGCATTAAACTTTACACACCCATCCGTGAAAGGCACAGATGGATCGCTCGGTTAAACCACCAATTTGTTCATTTTGTAGCAGCAGACTCCTCCCCCTGATACCTGGCCCTTCATTTCCCACTGTGAAGTGACTGTTAATATTCCCTCCCTAGCCTCACTGTGTGATCTGTAAATGTTGGGCACATGTTAATTGTCGCCAGATATGTTTGGCACTGCGTTATTTCCTTTTTCGTATTAGATTATGAACTTTTGTTTACTGCACCTGGGTCACATGCACTTCAAACCTGACTATTGACTATGTCGCACTTATGCCAATTATTGTTGCTTCGCTGAGTGCGCTTTAACAGACGATAACTATGACAGCAAATCGTGGATGCTTCTTCATGACTATACTCCTGCTCATAACGCTCCGGGCACCCGGACATTACTGACCGAGAAAAAATTACTATAATAGAACAGCCCTCATACTCAATTGATATTGCTCTAAGCAACGCTGGTATTAAGGAGCATTGTGGAAGAATGCTTCCAGCAGTGCGACGGAGCGTGGTAAAGAATGACGGAAACCCGCATTAAACCCGAGGGGATTGTGTTGAAGGTGAAGTTATACAGTTTGTTGTTTTCGAGCTACTGGGATTCTATCAGTAATATAAAATATCACTGATAGCTCTTGTTGATGTTTTTGTTGTTTTAAGTCCCCGTTCCACTTGAAGCCTCTGTACTTGGAACAATATCCTGGAGAGATGAACTATGGAGCGTTTGCATGCTGTGACAACATAGTACATGAATATGCCCCTATGAACTGGCTGCCGGCTGATTAAATGGAGATGAACTTAGCTTAACCGATGGAGTCCATCTGGAAGACACATGTTTATACTTTACGGCAGACACAAAATGAACTTTACGAAGCTACTAAATGCTACAAAAGACTATACATAAGCTTATTGCTCCCCTTACTTGTACGGAACACGCGATTAATATGAGTTACCTATATCTTCTTTATTCTGCTTGCAATAGCATGTGTTTCGTATTCAAAATGTTATGATCAATCCAGACACAGCATCTAGCCCTTGCCTAGCAATACACTTTTGTTTGTTTATTTATCGTGTTTATGGGACTGGGGGACGCGGCAGGAAAAAACGGCTCTCGCCATGTTGTCATTAAGGTGCTATTCAAATCCCGTTTCTTTCGCCTGCACTCCTGCCACGATAAATCTGTAAAGACACGGACCATACAGGATCCATTCTAGAGATGAGGTAATGTAAGTAAGGCCGCTTCCAATTGCTCAACAGTATTTAGCATTACCTGAATAAATCTGTCTTAAACACACTGCTTTAAATTTGGGTTACGGGTATCCTGCTTGCGGTTGATGGGCCTATTCTGAATAATATGCAGGTTGCTAGTGTTGTTGCGTTGACTCCCGCCGTCCAACTGCTTTCCTTTTAATGAATTCGATGTTAACTTTTGAATGCTGTAGCGCACTGTGGATAGGGAGTTTCGTTGTTTATGAGTACAATTCAAATATTAAAAGTTTTTCTCGTTCAGGAGAATCACAGCCGTATCGGCATGATAAATGAGGTGGAATAAATTTAGCAGAATTTGTCATTAGCTGATCTAAAACTATCAAAAGCCGGACAATCTTTGGCCGTTAGAGCTAAGATCTCTTACAATAAAGGACGTTAATTGTTTTGCATATTTTGCTTTTTGCTAGACACCTTGTTTCGCAGTGGTGCAAGCGAATAAGACAAGTCTAAATTAACTTATGGGAGACAAAAGTAGCATAAAAAGATTGTATTGCAATTGCATTGTTAGCATAAATAGACAGCAACCGTTTAAGATAAGTTCGCACATCGTTTCGTCGCGTGTGTGCAATAAAAGCATAAACTGACGTAAATAAATGTCAGTTTGAAAAGTTGCTTGGTCGGGTACTAATGTTCATGTCGCAAAGCATTTCGCTTTATCCGGCATTTTACACTGAGGGAGAAAGAAGGAGTATTCTAAGCAGGCCAGTGATGTTGAAACCATGTTTCTGTTTTCACAGGACAGCTTCAAATGGAATGTTAGCATCAAGGTTAATAGAATTTAACCACACAAATGCGGACAATCTTTTGTGCAAAATAAAGAGAAATTGATGAAATTACCATCTGAATGCTGAGGGCGGCTTCAAAATGGATGTGCTTGGAATGTTTCTCAATGGCGAAGTGGGCATTACAATGCGCCTAAGCAACTCCAGGTAAATGACACTTTCTGCTGATATCCTCTAAGAATTCCGGTCTAGGAGAAATCAGATTCTTGGCAATTTCAACCGGCGAGATGGGTAAAAGCTGTACCGAAAATTAGCGACAAATAAGTAAACTGCTTGTAAGAAATTTGGTGGTAATCCCACTGGCAAAGCGGGGTATACCATGCTTACGATATGACGCCAGATATTTGAAATTTTTGTAATATATCTTTCGTAGGTGAGTGTAGTTGAACGCAATGGTATAGACCTCAAGATAAATGCGAATTAAACACGCGCTATTGCCAGAAAGGTGGGCCAAACTAAGCAGATCTGTGCATCAGTATGCAGAGAATTACTACTAGATTGCTTTGATGACGGAAGATGATCCAGCTATGTTTAATAAACTTATCTGTAAGAATCTCAGCGGGCAAGAGGACGAAAACACCAAGAACAAAAGCATCTATCCTCAATAATGAAAGTGAAGAGAACGCTTGGAATTCTGCCGGTACAAATAACGAAGCATTGATCTGTGTGTGCCTCCAAGAGTTTATGCGACGTAAATGCCATCAAATATAGAAAGTGGATTGTAATGTCAGTCGCGTGGTGAGAAGCAGCAGATTATCTTGAATTGTAGTGAACACCTGAAGCACGTCTAATCTTGTACTAAGCAGGCTACACATTTAAAAGTTTGTTAGTTAGTTAGTTTGTTTGCTTTGTTAGTAAGCAACAAATTTAATAAATTTATTCTCGAGACGTTCAAAGCACACCTCACAATGTGCAATCATAGGAATACAATATGTATGAATTTTACGACCCAATACAATAATAGCCCATAGGAAGTTTGATAATGTTATACATTATCCGTAGAAATACGATGAATATACCCCACGGCAGCGTTGCCAGACGAGGACATATATATGTTGCAAACTTGAAAATCGGGGCCGCGTGCAAATTAATAAAGGTTGTTGCGATGAAAGGGATGAGACACAGACCAAAACGAATCGGAGTGTGTAATTAAGAGAATATCATAGCAACTTTACCTGTTCGGTTAGACTTGTGTTCGTAAGACAAGGTAACGATGTCATTTTCTTGCTACTTGAAGCCAAGCGGTAAATTCACCGCCATCCCTCCGCTTATTGCGGGTTTCCGAGGCACGAAGATTTGCATAACCTACGGGCAAGGTAGGAATCAAAGATGAGTCCTTGTTGGTTAATTATGTCCCACTCAAAAGAGCAGACGACTGGTTGGACTACCGCTGCGTCCCCGAGAATTTCACCGATGGACATTTAAGGAACTCAGAGATGAGACAGGGACAAGCTGGGGAAGATAAGCAAAAAAATACGCGGCATCGAGCTACCAGAAATTACCATGTACATTTCTATCTTACGAAAGTTCTTGAAAAACGTGCAGTGAGTCATTTGCTAGAGTTATCATTTTCTTAAGCAACTAATTACAACCGTAATAATCATAATATATATTCCCGAGTATGCACCGGACACACCAAAGAATCAGGATCTATTACTTAGAGTAAAAATATACCGATTAAATAAATTTCGTTTGGCGTTTAGTTCTAATAATGAGCATGAAAACATGCTCGAAGTTACAGGTCAAACTAACTTGTGGCTGTAGTAACGATTCGAGTGTATTTATCATTTCTGTGTGCTGCTAGCATTGTTTGCTAGTGTTAATAATGCGTTATAATGGTGGTTTCAGGATTGCGGAAGTGGCATTAGACACGAAAGATACTAAAGAATTGCAGTGCACGTTAAGTTCGCTTTGGTCAGGCATATCGTTTTGCATACGAACCGGGCGTTGGCGCGGCTGTTCGAATTCCTCTACCGCATTTTTCCTTTCACTTGTTAAATGGCTTATCTGATACCATAACCTTGGAACTAATCTAGTTAATAGGCAGACAGATTGATCCTATCGGGATTTATAAATAAATTCATGACATTGTTTCTACAAAATTCCTGTCAGACTTTCGCAGAACATTATTAGAACGGTATGAATTCCATATTCATCACCAAATCTGTATTGGCTGGCCTCCCCTTATGACGCAGATGCCTCAGGCGAAGAGTGCGGGAATCGTACAGTGTGTTAAGGTGAAAACATTGCAATCGGCGAAAATGTTGATGGTGGAATCAGGGTTTATCAGAGTGAGCTGGGACACGGCATCATCGGTTGCCGGATCGCCTCGTGCAAACGACCTAGGCCACGGATATTTTCTACCAACACAGTAGAACTAAAGAGGCTTCGAACCCTGCTGTCCGTGGGAGCAGTGGGCCGAAAGATTGGGAGTTGTGTTGAAGTTCATAAATGCGACGACTTGGTTGGTTATGTTTATGGAACTGCGTTCGTACCCTGGATCCACGGTTCAGGTAGGTGTCCCATGCAAGTCCCGTTGCTTATCATTTTTGTTGGACTCCAAGCTTAGTGAGGTCGGAAAATAAGAGCAAGGCTTGGAAAAGCGTCCGGGGAAATTGACTAGGATGATGTAAATGCAAACATACGAATAAGTATGTGGTGGCTAAAGTCACATTTGCAAAGAGTAAAATCGTTTTTAACAGGTTTCATGTTTTGCGCAATTTCCCTTGCCCGGCTTAGCGTAGATGACATTGCAAAGGAGGCGAGTCAAGGCGTTGGATGTAGCTTGAAGTAATAGGCTACAGCAAGGTAAGCGTCGAGTTAAGGCGGTCGAGAGTGTGGCAGATGAATACTGCAGCAAACGACTATACGGTCAGCATAGCCTGCTCCCAGTAACGTTACAGTAAATAAACTTCAGGTGAAATACACTGGTGGTTGAAATAGTTAAGCAAGACGTGGGTAAACGTGTTCATAATGAAAGCATAGACAGAGATATTCGTCGGTATAAGGGATGATAATGGAGTAAATGAGGATGCAAAGCAGTGGAGCTGATGGCATCCAAATACGTACAGTTCAAGGAAATGTGGTGGAGCGGGACGATTATTTACAACTGTGTTAACGCCGTTGTATTGTCTTAAATGTATAGTAACATGAATGCCAGTAAGGTTCAGATGCTGTGTCGCACGAGGTATGTCAGCCGTACTAGCTTGCTTGGAAGAAAGAGTAAAAATAGGTTGCGTAGTTGAAAGCAGTAGTGGAGCCGGAGGACAATTTGCTACAAATTTTAAGAGGCACTGGGGCGCGTAAGTGGTAGCAGAACCTCAGTACTTATGATACTAGGGCGCTGAGTCGCGCAGTGAAGTAAGTAGTCGTAGCTGACTATAATTGGGTTAAGTATTGGAAAGTCAGTAGTGGATCAAAGCGGCCTTTACAACACATGTCAGAGCCGTTAAAATGCTGTTAAACTAAGTGAACGTCAGTACAGATGTGGATAGGATGTTGCGTCGCGCGAGGAAGGTAGGTGACTCTAGTACGCTAGGATATGAGAGTTGAAATAGATTGAGTAGTAGAAAGCCGGTGATGGATCTTGCTGCAAATGTGCAACAACGACCCGGCATTGTTGCAGCCTTTAGAGGTAATTGCTAATGAATACAGCCGAGGCTAAGACGCTAAGTAGCGTGAAGTAGGCAAGAGGTCCTAACTCGCTTGGAGCAGACGGCTATAAACAGCTTGATCCCTGGGAAAACAGTGATGGAGCTAAAAGTCATTTATAGTAAATGACCAATGGCTTTGTAGGACACTGCATCGCGCGGGTAATTATGTAGTCCCAGTTTGCTAGCAGAAGAAGAGTAAAGCTAGTTCAGTATTGGAAAAATTAGTTGTTGAGCTGGAATTCAGTCACAGCAAAGTATCTGAGCCTTTGCGGCGATTTAATTGCAAGCAAACACTAGTGCGTCCCAGACTAAAGCGCTGCTTCGGAGCTGGACACGCATTTACAGCTTGGTGTTGGAGGTGTGTTGGGCAACTATGGTTTTGCGGCTCACTTTCCAATGGCACGTCTTACACGTGATTTAATTTTTATACGTCTGACAAGTGGTTCGCATCAAGGAGTCTATTTACCTTTGTGCGGAATCGGCTCATAATAGCAGATGCGCTGGCAGTTAGAGGTAGCTTATTCCACACATAGGTGTGCTACAGAGGTAGAAGTTCGCATGTTCACAGCTGTGAACGATGGTGGGTTAATAAATGTGGCATGTTTCGTAGAGGCTAAGGGCCATCATCTGTTGCTAAAAAGCGCTTTGTCATATTCTCAGGTTACCTGGTGTATTGGTTGAGTCTTGGCCTTCAAAGTCATGGTGGTTCTGGCGCAAACAAATTGCAACGTCCACGGTAATCAAGACTAGAGTTCCCCGAGCGACGTTCAGTTAAGGAGCGCTGGACTATCTCCTGCGCTACTCTGTCGTAGTTACATAAAAAGCAAGATAACTTGGTGCACTATTCACGCACGCTCGTCAATGGATATTCGGAAATCAGCATAGATTTGTTGAGTTGGCCGATTCCAGAGCGAACCAATGCTGAGCAGTAGCTCACCTCTTCAGTTTAATTGCGTGAGCTAGATTAGCGCATTCCGAGATCTCGTACCGTGAGGCAATTGGCTAACTTTGGGCCAATAAGCAACAAGGTGCTAGACGATCGTGTAAAACAATGTGTGATAACACTACTGTTGCAGGCAAAAAAGCAAGTTCATATACGTTTCCCCAAGTCGCGAGGGCCTTGAGTTCGTTAAGAATCTTGATACTTCCACTGTGTCTTGGTGTCGGCTTGAATGTATACTAGATTTGGATTTCGTCAAGGACGGTAGGTTGTTCCCCGTATTTAAAGGTAAGGAAAAACATCGATCGTATATATCAGCAACAGAAATGGGCCCGACGCACTGTCTCGAAACACACCACGGATTACTGGTCTTGAAAGCGACCGAATCCTCAATCTTCACTGCTTTGGTTCTGGTGGTTAGATAAGAGCGGAACCGGGACTGGAGTACCTTCGTGATTCAGTATAAGAAACGTTAGTTTGTTCATTAGTTTTGCATGTGATAATAGATCAACTACTCTTTTTAAATCAGGGATTACGCTGACAAGCGATTTTTTGATGTCTAGCTGCTCTGTCACGTGGTGCAAGTATTCGAATTGAAAAGTTTGACATTATTTGTATGGAAGAAATCTGTGCTGCCCTCTGTATATGAGTTTTGAATTCAACAGAATGTTCCGCAAAATTTCTTTAACTATTCTTTCCATCACCCTGGTGGCGATGGCGTGTGGCTGACGGCGTGCTAGTTGTCACTGCTTTATCCATTTTTTTGGTTGTGTTTTGGTATGAAGTTGAGTGTTTCGATATGTCTGGAAAGGGCACACAACTCATCGAAAGTGTAAGTATCTTGAGGAGCAAGCCTGGGATGGCTGTACCTACAAGTAGCAGAACTGTAGACGAGCGTTATTTTGGGCCACAGTGCGTTGACAATTTGCGTGCTCGAATGGCTTGAGTGATGGAGAGTAGCTCAAAGGCTCTTGTGTGTAGTTGCTTGTTGGTAAGTATGATGGTAGCATTTGGTGGAGTTTCGTTAGCGTCAAAAAAGGGTCACCTAAGTGTGCTTATCCAGAACAGCACCTCTACTCCACGGACGTCCATCACACATCGGTGAAGCTATCAAAAATTCAAAAGTTGTTGCGGGCCCGTCAAAAATCCCCGCAAAAACGCGCAAGTAACTCCGGCATAATGGCTGGGGAAGCGGAGTCCAATTTCTCCCCACAGCGCAGCATTGTTCAGCTACTCCGAGGCGCGTCCCAACTGCGAACCTTTTGACAATGGTCATTTGAAAACTACCACCTCTGCGTGGTGACTTTTTTCCCTAACTTAATAACCCATAGCACTGGCTGTGATCGCCCTTTGTTGGTCGTAAAAGAGCCTACAGAGGACCACTTGTCTTTTCTTTCTCTTCGCCTCAGTTGGGAGTCGGTCGGGTCACGTGATTGCGTGTGAGTCGTTAGCTGGCCAGCCTTCGCGTCTAAGTCATTAGCGCGCGTCTATCATACCCCCTCTCGTGTGCGTCCGTTTTCGAGGCCTCAGCGTCTATACGAACAAGTGCGGCTAAGATCGTTCCCACGCTCGTTCAATTTTCCGTCCCACCGGCTAAGCTAGCGTCATCGTAGGCGTGCTCCAACCGTGCGAGCGACAATCTTGTCACGCAATTACCTCAAGAGGTGGCGTTCCCTCAATATATAACAGTGGCGACTCAATTATAAC
>CALYDF020006039.1:0-13792 GCA_944474145.2 Dicrocoelium dendriticum | reverse complement strand
CCGACACTGAGTTTGCCTCTACTACGTGCTGTGGCAGGTCGTTCCGTACATTCAACACTCTGCGTTCGAAAGAGTTGGTGATAGACCCGTTTCAAATCCTGTACGACAAGCTTATACCGGTGTCCTTGTGTGCTGCTTGGTTTGCGCAGATGAAGTAGTGATCTCAATATAGGGTAATCACCCAGGTGTAATATCCGGTGAGTCATGATGAGGTCAACCCTCATTCGACGATAAGCTAGGGTGTACAACCCTAGTTTCTTACACCGGTCTTCATACGGCACACCACGTAAGTTGGGAATCAGCCTGGTGGCTACATGCTGCACTCGCTCAATCTTTTCTACCTCACCCCGGGTGATAGGACAATACGCGGGAGAACCATACTCTAGCATTGGTCGTATTATTGAGACGAAGATGCGAGTGATAATCTCTTCGGACCAAATGCTGAAGCTGCGCCTGAACGCCCAAAGCATACGAAGGCTGTTTTGATAAATGCTATTCGTATTGTCCATGGACTTTAGGTCGCAGCGTGAGAGTACACCGAAGTCGCGCACAAAAGACGCGGGATGCAACGGTTGACCAGCCACCGTGTATGTTCGATTGTGCTCACACTGACCCAGCCTCATAAACTGCGACTTGACCGGGTTGATCGGAAGGTTGACCTCTGCAGACCACGTGGAGAGGCGATCGAGGTCCTGCTGAAGCAAATCACAATCATTGGGTGTTCGGATTACTCTCCACACCTTCAAGTCATCTGCGAACAACGTACAAGCTGATTGGAGTAGATGAGGCACATCGTTTTCATGGATCAGAAACAAAATCGGCCCCAGTACAGTGCCTTGGGGCACGCCACTGCTCGATGGATACCAGTCGGTTAAATGGTTGTCAACCTGGACCCTCCACTTTCGATCAACAAGGAAATTCCTGATCCATTGGTGTAGTGAACCACTAACACCGCACATCCTCAGCCTGTCGAGGAGAACTGCATGATTTACTTTGTCAAAAGCCTTACTGAAGTCAATGTAAATGATGTCGACTGATTTGCATTGATTCAGCGCTTGTAACCACTCGTGCCTCGTCAACAGTAGGTTGGTGATGCACGAGCGACCTTTCACGAAACCATGCTGTGCGGGCGTCAAGAGGCTTTTCGACTTGAGAAGCTGCAGAAGGCTCTTCTTTACGATCTTCTCGAGCGTCTTTGCCAAAACAGCGGTCAGGCAGATCGGCCGGTAGTTATCCACTTTGCTTGGGTTACCACCTTTCGGGATAGGCTTTACGACTGAGCATTTGCAGTCGCCCGGTAATAGTCCAGTGGATAGTGACCTGTTGAACAGCTCAGTTACCGAAGGCGAGATAATGGCCGATAGGGACTTGAGGATCAGTGGGTGGATTCCATCTGGCCCAGCAGGTTTCGTCCCATCAAGATTTGCTAGAAAATTGCGTACATCTTCAATAGTGCAGTCTGAGCTGTCAAGTTCAGCGGAAGCGGTACTCGTCGAACTCGTTACAGACACCTGGTCACTTGTAAATACAGAGGCGAGGTGTACCGCCAATGCGGACGCACGATCTGTACTCGAGGACAGGGACTGTGCATCGGAGCCTTCTAACACTGGGACATTGGCTGCAGGCCTCAGGTGCCGCTTCACCTATGCGAAGATTCTCTTGGGAGCAGTTTTTGCGGCGGTTGCAAGCTCCTCTTCGAAGCTTCTGCGTTTTCTTGTTTTCGCGTTGTTGCAGCGATTTCGCTGTACCTTGTACGCATTGTAGTCCTCATCAGAGCCAGATAACACGAATTTGTTCCATAGTCTGCGTCGCCGTCGGGCCAGTTTGCTGTATTCTTTGTCGAACCAATGTGGTTTCACTGGCCCAACTTTCCGATATTTGAGGGGTACAAATCGGGCGCAAAACGATTTCACTCTCTCTTTAATGTTATCCCAACAGGTTTCAATAGACGATTCCTGTGATAAAGACCAGTCTATCTGGCTCGCTGCTCAAATAAGGCCAGTAAAGTCCGCCTTCCAATAGTTGAAGGTTGACTCTAGTGGGGGAGGATACGGCAGCTGTAATTCCAAGCTGGCTATGATCATCGAGTGGTCACTCGCTCCCAGAGGCTCTAAGACTTGAATGTTATGCACACGTTGCTCACAACTAGTCAAAAGCAGATCTAAATACAATGGAGTCGCGTGCGCAGTTATGCGTGTCGGTTGGTTGATGTGTTGTCTGGCCCCGGTTTCAAATATCAACTCCGTAAACTTCCTCTCGACTTCACAGTGGCCGGGGAGAAGTTCAGCCTCAGGCCACTGTATTCGGGGCAAGTTGAAATCGCCCATGAGTAGGAACACCTGACGACTCACGTGGTTGCGGACCTGCGGCAACCAGTTCAAACAGCGGCTGAGTGGACTGAGACATACCACACCCACGAGCAACTCGCAGCGTCTGAGGTGGATCGAACATCATAACTGCTCATATAGATCACCAGCGCTTTGGTAGGCGCTCACTAGTCTCCCACACAAGAAAGAATTCATGTAAAGTAAAACGCCACCGAGATCATTTGATGGTCAATCACAGCGGAAGCATGAGTAGCCGCTGATTTCCACTTCTTGGGCGGTTACGTCGGAGTTTAACCATGTCTCCGCAAGGCCTAATACGTCTGGTCGCTGAGAGCTTACAAAGTAGTACAGCACATCACGCTTGTTTATCAGACTGCAGACGTTAGTAAAAGCTACGCGCAGACCGCGGTAGGAACCGCTGGGCGCGCCTGAAGCATCAGAAACCTGTTGATCCGGATTCGCGGAGGAATCCGGGCAACTACCCGAAAATTTACAATACGGAGATTTGTTTCTCCATCGTCCGTGCGTCGTTTTAGTTCAATCATCGCAGACTTGAGTTTCTCTCTGTCTGCTGGGTCTAAGTCAGCGCGCACGTGGATCTTTAGACCTTTCAGTCTATGAAGACGGGACAACAGTAACTTAGGACTTGCCTACTCGACAAAAGTCACCCACATAGGTCGACTTTTGCCCTCGATTCTCTTTCCTAGACGAGCAATCTGCTTCACTTTGAGCCCGCCCTCATCTACGTCGAGCAGTCTATCAATCAGAGATTGCAAAAACTCGACGTCATGTTCATAGCGCACCTGAGGACTGGAATCACATGATTCAGGTGCGTGAAAGACCATGAGGCTGTGGCGCCTCAGGTCGCTAGACATTGCTCTTGGTTTCTTTGGTGTTCGCATTTTCCATTCGTTATCACCAATTTGCTTATTGCAAGTTGGAACTTTACTACCAACAGAACAAATCGTAGGCCTTGAGCGCGAGCCTGCTGAAGCGCTAGTACTTTGCTTCAGGGATGGATGCGATGTTGTAGTAAGCGCTGGCTGTTTCTCTGACTGTGGTGTAGTGCAAATCGAGCTGGGCGTTTTAGAGTACTTCGTTTTACTGATCCGCTTGTTAAGCTCTTCGGTTCTATTCTGCCAAAGTTTACACTGGCATTGTTTACAAATGATCTTCACAAAATCGTGTTGAATCCTCTGAATTACACGAAATTGGTCTACAGATAGACCAATGCACGAAATGTGAAACTTTACACTGCATTGACTGCAGGTAATCGCATTTGTGCGATGTCCAACGACTTTGCAGCAACTACCACAAGGTGAGTACTTCGCCATTTCAAAAATAGGTACCGATTGATACGAGAAAATCAGCGAAATGAGGAAGCACAGAAGTTATGATAAACTAGTACAGGTAGTTATGACGTACTAACGCTAAATAACTAACCTGAGTGAATTACGACAACTAGAGCACAAAACGAATTTAACTATGAAAAGAACAAGAGAAACTGGCCTCATTATGAACGAGCAAAATACGAAGAGGACGGACGAGAATCAAGACAGACTAGAACGAGAGAATTACTGCAAAAAGGGTTTCAAATATATCACGGGATAATGCAGAATCACAAAGTATACCGAAATGAAAGACAACAAATTACGATATATGACACATAAAAGTTGAACAAACTGGCCTGGAGCGGAGCGATATATTTCAAACCGGCCGCCGTGCCCATCCGTCACCGGTAGCTCAGCTGGCTTGCACCAGTTGCCCTTTTTTCTTCTATGTATTGCAGCACAGTAACTGAGGGGTTTTCCACTTCTAGCTAACGTGTATAATGATGTATAATGAATTGACCCTAGTTCAGCCTGACATCGTGTGTGACAATGACTCATATCATGGTGAAACTACACGTGGTGCTTGTCACCGGACGCTTGCCTGAGTGGACTGAATGATTGGTTTATCGATCGTACGTCTTCAATGTGCCAGTGACATAGCTCCGTCAGTTTGTTCATGTGACTGGTACGTGTCGATACGCTGGACCTTTAGAATTTTATTGCTTCGGAATATTGCAACCTGAGAAAAGATTGTTGCACGCCTTTATTCGGGACACTGACGAGGTTAGTATTTGATTTGTTACTCTAATCCATTCTAGAAACAGCACCGTAGCTATTCCCAGTTTTGCTTTCTCAATCGCCCCGGGGATTTTATGAGTCGCTCGTATCTAGGAGCGAAATGTCGGTTACACTTTGCCTTTAATGTGTCAAATTTGGTTTGCAAAACGTTCTAAGTAGTTTGCAAAACATCCAACTTAAAACGAAGGGATATATATATATATATATATATATATATATATAATGGTTTCATGCTATAATGTAGATCTACCTATGTTTAGTTTAAATGTTTCCGCGATAATCCGGCAGGTGATTAGATGTTCATCAAACACCTTGAATATTTTGTTGGGAGCCGGGTGAGTGAATGCGGACAACGGTTGCTGTATTACGTGAACTATGGCGGAGGGCGTGCTAAGGAAGCGATTTGTGAGCGCACAACACACAAAAAGCAAGCTTACAACAGGGCTCGATGCATCCTTCGCAACTAGTTATTCGAATTCCTGCAGTTGTTCATTCGTTGATCTGAAGCCCCCTACGGATAACTGTGAAATCTTGTCATGATTGTCGATGAAGATGGAAAACGATTATGTAGGTCTATCTCAGGTGAATCCTATGGCCGAATGGACTCTAGCCATTATTGAACGAGTAGTTCGGATTTTTCCTAGCGCACTCGTATCGATGAGCAAGAGGGGCTGATTTCACTGTTCAAGGACGGAAAATTGGATTTCGAGATTTGGCAAACTTTGTTGCTACTGTGGCCAGGGTAGCACATAGTAGATGCGACTAGATATCGAGCCCGACCGAGCCACGAAAACAGATTGCCAAACAACTCCCACGGTTAGCTGGTAACGGAAAAAGTCATGGTATCAGAGTGCATAGCTTGTGATGATGAACATGATGTAGCATCATGCACAAAAATATTATAGATGTATGTTCCAGGCCGCTGGAAACTTATCAGAGCAAGGAGTGGATTTCACAATTGCCTTTGTGTCGGGTCACCGAGCAGTAAGCTGTGGAAACAGTAGAGGATGCAAGTTGTTTACGTGTAAGGGGCGGCATAATTCGTTGCTATATCGTGACAGAGCAACTATAACTCCCCAGAATGACTCGAGTAGCTGTAATGCCGCCAGTACAACTCCCGGCCCAGTAAGGTCGACGGAAATGTATGTTTTATTGGATAGTGTTTGAGATGTGATGCTAGTACAAGAAGACTTTTTACAGGAGGCGGGCGTAAAAGTTAGCCATACGTCCTTACCGATGCAGATTATTAGTGGCCTTACTTCCCTGAAAGCGGGTCCGGCCAATTTCTGCTTGTCTGCCTTGAGAGGCCCAAAGTCAGTCACAGTTGAACGCGAGTATTGCTTGAAGCGCTCACCAGTACGTCCGGTAGGAAGCGTTAATGCTCGGCTGACGCGTAAATGGTCACAGTAATCTGGGATCCGGAGCGATGATTTGACGGATGCAAGAATCTGAATATTGATAGGGGCACATGTATCAGAGGCACAATGGCAAGTTGAATGGCGTACTTGTAGTCGGAAGCAACAGTTTGCTGCAAAAACGCTACTCGTCAACGAGAGCGATCAGTGTTACGCTTCGGCGCATTATGTGCAAGAAGAGTTTTCGTTGGAAATAGCCCAAATCGTTGTACGACCATGGGTTTGAAAGATTCGGTTCGAGCAATCGCTCCCTTACCATAGAGGACAGGACGGCAGTCAATCGCTGGGAAATCCGTGTGACTCGTTGTAGGACACCTCGAGGTAGCTCGCCCCTGGAGAAACCGACAATAGGAAGGTCCTAGTAGGGAAGCGTCAGCCGTAAATTGCGTTATTTGAGTTGACGACTATTAAATGACGTGGCATTGCGTAAATGACACAGGGAGGCGTTAGAGGTAAGCATGGCGAGGGGATATGCAGTTTTGGTATCAAGTAAACAACTAAAGGCTAACTATACACCGGAATGGTAATTACCGCATCATGACGTTACTGATTCGAAGAAGCCAGAAAACAGTGGCATTTGATTACGGGGCAATGCACAAGGGGCTTTCCTTGAATGACCGACTGTTTCAAGGAACAAATACTACTGCAAACCTAATTAGAGTTCTAATGCATTTTTTGGTTGAAATGGTAGCGGTTCCAGTGAAATACCATCTCCCAACTGCGGACGAGTGGACGCGACATAAGACAGTACAAAGCAATTCGATACATGCTTCGGTAACTTAATTACATCTCTCCCGAGATGTTTGCATAGCCATTGCCCGCTTGACCGAGTTAGTAGCGTACGAACAGAAATCGAAAGGCCAGTCTAGTCATCGTCCGAATGCTCCTGTTTACCGAGAAACACAGAAATGGTGGCAGTATGCGACTGATATTATTGTCCCACTCCGACAGTGTTTCGACACTACAGTACACAGCACCTTTGGCAGAATCGCTGGTGAGGCGAAACACAACGTCCATTATGTAAGCTCAGATGCTAAACTGCTGTCTCAGAAGGACCCTCGGGTGCTAAACGAAAAACAAGCATTGCAACAGAGCGGAAGCTGCACGCAACCCCAGAATGCTCTAATGAAAATTTCCGCGAACGAGACGATCAATGGCTTACCGGCAAGATTTCTACTCATCGTTCGGTGGCGACGAGCCGCCCAACTGCCGCTTTGCGGAAGAGCTTGACGCCACGCTTTCCACCTGATTCTGACCGCCTTCTTCTACCGAAACGGCATTGTCCATCGGGTTCTCTTCATCAACTCCACGATGGAGTTTCATAGAGATGGTTCTCCTCCGTAGTGCCACTTGCCTAAGTGGCTTCCGGACACTCCGCTACGGGTCACAGCCGGACGTTATCTAACCAGTTGGCCAGAACAACCCGCAGTTGGTTTTTTCAAACGAATCCCGTCTTACCATATGAGATGAAATCTTCGAACTACGAGATGAAACTGTGGTCACGTCACACAAGTGGGATCCTGGAAGCCCCACAGATGCAGAGACGTATGTCGTTTTAAAGACGGTTGTCAAAGGGTGAGGTATTCAAAAGAGATATATAAAAACTGTCTGTTAGAACAAGGTGACACAAGTGAAAAGGTAGTTCCGGTTGTCAGCTCCAGGGAGGACAACTGCGAGTCTAACAGCCAAAGTGGAAAGGCTCAGACGTACTGGTGTAAATCTTTTGACCTCTCATCGTGGATGGAACGGGAGTAGGGTAGTCTTCAATCTTGCTATGTATACAGGAGTTTGCGCCGATTCATTGTGCTCTCTTTGTATAACCAGATAGTGTGTAATGTTGTAACAGGTAACTATGTGCACCCATTTTGCTGAGGATATTGTTGAACTATGTTGGAACTCCAAGATTCTAGTGTTTGTAACATAGCACCGTAGTTCAACACAGACTGTAAGTTCACGATTGTCCGGTGGTCTCGCACCAATTGGGGTTCCTTGTCGGTCGTTGAATCAATTCTCGGAGTTTGCGGATCCGTGATCAACGCGTTGCACAACTATCCTAAGCGCTTTTGACGCGCACAACAACGACCGCCTCGCAGCACCTCAAACCCTCCCAGTACTCAGGTCTTAGTAATGCGCGCGAAAACTACTTCAGTGATGTAAACACTAGAGAGGCAGTTACCTAGACAAGTAAGCCGATTGATCATTAGAAGCAGTCGTTCGGTGGTGAACCGACTCAGTTATGTGAGCGTATCGCGCCCTGCTCATGCGAGGAATACGACAAGGTGCGCACCACCGCATGTATGTCTGTTTAGTAATGCTTGTAGAGCAGATGGGCCCAGTCCAAAAAACAGTTGTCAGTCATGAAATCCAAAAATGAGGTTCGGCCACTAAACAGCCTACATTAGGTAGTAGTTCATGACAACTGGATCGCGAATCGCGTCAGAACAAGGCGTACATCGGGCATCATGGTCATGAGCATTGTGACAAATAGGAGTTGCTTGGTGGATGGGCCGTACTTGTGAGGCGATTCATCCATTCAGTGCTGCATATGGAGGTTTTCTGCAACAACAAAGATCATCGTAGGTTGTGACGAAGACGAATATCCGTTTGGGAGACAGTGACGAAAACGACTATGTGCATGACTGCTTGCAGCGAACTGAAAGTGAGTTCGCCGTATATCAGCCTAAATAAGGTGACGCAAGATAAAGTCAACATTGAGTTCGGGGTACACCAATGGTATGGCAATGGCTTTTGGAGAGGAAAATGGTTAGGAGGGAGGATTAAACGGATAGAATACGTAGTGAAAACGGCTACATGCAATGAAGTACTACACAAAGAGAATACTAAGAATGACGAGGGCGAGTTATGAGCAAATATACAAAGCGGAAGAGAAACAATCTTCTGATTTTTGACTGGGGTAATAGGAAGTAGGAAAGCAAAAGTGGTTTAAAAAGTAAAGTGATGAATGATACAATAAAAGTCAGACAACCCGGAAGAGCACAATTCGCAAAGCACAGAAAAGCACTGAGGAGTAGAGCAGTAAAAATACAAGTAGTTAAGAGGTGTTCAGAAATTATGTTTAAAAAGTGGGCAAATAGACAGGATGCCGTAGGGGCGGCGCTGATGAATGGCTGAAGAAACAGCCAAAACTCATAGAATCGGGGACGAGACCTATGGAACGATGGAGACAGTCTTAGAATGATCAGGAAATCAACGAGCAGCTGTATGGGTTGGAAAATAGGAAACGAGGATGTACCTGGATGGTGGTGGGACAATTACGACAGTCAGAACGGCGGTATTAATAATGGTAATAATAACAATATTATTAAAAGGTAGATAAAAAGGGAAAGACTGATCGGAACGGAGCCTCATCCGATGCGTAAACGAAACGAAGGTGGGAGCGTGGCAAAACAAAAGCAGTGCAGAGGGGAAATAAAATTCCTGAAGACAGTCACCGCGAGTGCGCGTGACATCCCTGAAGTGTAACATGACAAAGCCTGATAGTGAGTCACGGTACGACACACAACTACATAAATATTTAGGAAAGTGGGTGGGTGCACAAAGCAATCTTCATAGTGAAAACCTCGACGTACTGTGAAAAGAAGGGCGATAGAGATTACAGGGAAGGGGAATAAGACCACTGAAGGCTAACCGGGTTAAAAACAAGATAAATAAATAAGTTCGCTGAGAATTGGCAGTCTGTAGTTCGTAAGCAAACGTGACATACTCGTGCATGTGAACCACAAGTTCATTATGTGGCGAAGGGTCAGGTGATTAAGTGCGTCTAGTGGTCGCCTGCGGAGGTGGTGGAGGTCGGGAAGGGATACAGCTAGCAGGCTGTGAGAAGTAAGGGAAGAAATGGCGCGTGGGCTTTCGATCGCTATTCAAAGGCATACTCTGGAGAACTTCGTCCAACAACTGGAGCGGGCTGCATAAGAAAGAAAAGGGAAATGGAAGAGAAGCCTCGCACACACGGATGCGCACAATTGGGACAGGGAGGACGGAAAACAAATGTCTTTCCATAAGCCATTGTTATTTAATGATCGTTTATGAAGACATTGCGTAAAATGAAAGGAAGTGTGGAGTTCTAGGTAGGAGGGTGCATTTAATGTCGATGGGCGCCAATGAGCCCGAACGGAATAACAAGCAGATGTTTGTGGAAGAGATCAGGTTAGCTGGGTAGATTAAGGAAAAATACTAGATAGGCTGCACTGGTTAGGACGCCTGTGATGCACCCTCATACTCGAAAAGTAAAATCCTATGAGTAATGAAAACTTGGATTAATTTCGGAGATTCGTCACAACCACAGTACATCAAAAAATTACTGGGCACCCGAAAAAAACAGTTCCGTCCTTTCGGGATCCATTAATAGTGCTACTTCTATAGGCCCAGTGTGGAGCTAGAACTATCAAGCTTAGATATTCGAAGTGATAACTACATGTTAACTGATAATGTTACCGAACGATAGTGACCCAGCATAAGACGTCGCA
The DNA here is from genome assembly GCA_944474145.2 of Dicrocoelium dendriticum. Taxonomy (NCBI): domain Eukaryota; kingdom Metazoa; phylum Platyhelminthes; class Trematoda; order Plagiorchiida; family Dicrocoeliidae; genus Dicrocoelium; species Dicrocoelium dendriticum. The sequence continues at coordinate 3,434 of CALYDF020006039.1, read as the reverse complement.
GTTCAGGGGGCCCTCCCGTACTTTGCATTTTGAAAACGTGTACAGCGATGGAAAATGAGTGTCACGTTATATCAAATGTAGTCAGGGATGTGGTCGCTTAGCTCTCCTGGTCCAGAAATCATAACGACTAAATCGAATGTGGAGAATTACGAGTTCTAGTCCTTTATAGGTCGAAACGGCAGTCTAGTGATTTTCAGGATATGCATGGCTGTCTGCGGTGACTGAGACGAAACTTCTTAAGGGATTATAATTGTCAAAAATAAAAGGTCGAAGCACCAAAGCCACTGATTACAGGACAGCAACGTATCCAAGAAAGCGGGCCTACAGAACCCTATCGAGAGATTAGGCATTGCTCTATTCCATCTCATGGAGGGAGTTTACAGTGAGTTCCGGTATGCACTTTCGTCACATAGTCAGGTTGTTACCACATGATTTCATCCAATCTGATGCAATGGTGGTGAAAATACGCACAAAGACACTCAAGATTAAGGTGCTTCCATTTTGCAAACAACATACGATCAACAACAGTTGGTCGGTGCTCAAAGATAAGGCGGCATCGGTGAGATAGCCTCCTTGTGTCATTCATTGTCCCGCGGCATCATCAGTCATTACCCTGCAAATAACGCAGCGTCAGACAATTTAAACAAGCAATCTGACTAAGAGACGACACCGAACGCGGCACAAGTACCGAGTGCGAGCCAAAAGCTGCAAAATCTTGAGCTAAGCAAGTGGTAGAGCACGTAGACTTTAACCAGGAATCCGGGACGAACCAACAACAAACAGTTTATTTGTCAATGACGAATTTACATTGCCAAGTCAACGTCTACCCACATCTAGCCTGGCGCTATCCAGCAATCGGCAAACAAAATAAGGCTCTTCTCGGTAACCGGTAACCGTGCATGTGTACAAAGGAAAAGGCATTATTAAATATTAGTTGTTGCAACAAAAAATGAACCTGGTTATCACCACATAGTACTCAGCTGCCTATGTTATCGTTGTGGACGTGTCGGTGCTATCTGACATCAACAATGCCTTGCAAGCAACTATGATGAAACACGCTAGGCACCGCGGATTCCTAAACGGAAGGGGCCAATTCTCAGTTATATAAAGTAGGACGTCTTCAGGCCGAGGAAAACCCCATTCTGATACCACAGATGTTGTAGGTTCAAGAATGCATACGGTACATAGAAGTCTAAGTGAAAGACGCCAGGGTTGCTTATTCTAGATGTGATGAAGATCTCTTCAGTAGGATCAGTACTCCGTAATGACGTCCCACTGCCGTGCATTCGAGTTTGTAGGGGCAGCCGAAATCGTGCAGAAACGAGGACTTAGACTCGGGAGGTAGAAGGAAGTAATCCAACTTTTATCCAGTGGTCGTCACGATGAGGAGCCCAGGACATGAGCTCACAGAGCAATATTAGCAGCAGCAGATTGATGATCTGTCAGGATCGGGCCACCACAAGCCTCAACAAACTATGGACTCTCCCACCAAGATATATATATATATATATATATATATATATATATATGTATATAATATCATAAGCAAACCTGGTGTGTATTACTTAGACTGAAAGTGCTCCCACCAGGGTGTATAAAGCATATCTTCACTTGACTTGAAAGTTGTAAAAAGAGAAACGGTAGTAAGATAAATAGGCAGCTTAGATGGAAACGATTCAAAAGCATGAAATTTATGTTTGGTAAATAAACAAAGACTGGCTACCGATTGAATATAGGCTGCCCATAAAGATGGAGCCAGCTTCTTTGATAAACTAGAAAAGGACTTTAGGACGGACTTGACCTCGACATCCATCTAATTACAGTGAAATACTGAGGCGTATAAAAATTAGAGTCAGGAAGTAGAGCTTCCAAATGAATGAACACAATAAGATAAACTTACCGATGGAGCTGGATTTCGATCCAACATGGGGTTTCCTTGATGCTTCGTCTGGGGTAATCCGGACCCCACCCCTTGACGAAACTCAACCGCAACATGCATAGACGACGCAGGTCGTCCACCCCGACGTCTGCAGTAGCCAACGGTGGCATGGCACCAGCGTTGATAGCACCCTGGCTGGCCTGCAACACGTTTGGTTGGGAAGGCCCGGGTGGAAGTTGTGATAACAGTTGTGGGGGGATTTGTGATGCTCCTGCTGTAGGCGAGGGCAAGGAACCAACCACGACAGCCGCCTGATGTTCCGCAGCTAGCTGAGCGGAGTGAGCCAGCAATTTCATCTGTTCATGACATTGCCTGATATCGAAGACCTTTGTTGGTACATAAACAGAGGGCACATGCTGAGGTGAAAAGTCATAATTCACAGAAGCAAGCCGGTATGGGCTAGGTATGTTCAAGCGAATCATCAAAAGGGATCAAATAAATGAACAAAATCAGTTAGTCTCACATGCATAAACGGAAAGATGATAGCATAACGATAGTACAGAAAAGCAAGTTGACTGCAAGCGCATAGAGATGGCAGGTATTATTTCACGCCAGGGAAACACAATGATATCTATTGTGTTGTGTGCTATGTTAACCTTCAATAAGTATCGTCGTGCTAATGAAGGATGATGGTACTATAGAAGGGGAACTTATAATCACTAAACAGTAACCCTGGGTAAGCAATTTCCGTTTTGATGGAAATGGAAGACGATTTTTTGTACTGAATAAATATTATTGAATTATATAGTGTCCATTCTGGTCCAAAATCTTTTGTGATCTTTCCGGCAGTAGCACGATACCACGCTCATAAAATCATTGTTTTTGCTAGCAAATAACTGATCCATGTGATTTTTGACCTAATATATGAAGTAAAGGTTTTACCGTCAAAAGCATTTTAGAGAAACGGAAACAAATGATAATCAGATGCCAGAAAAGAAGAATATGGTGGGTATGGCAGTATATCGCTCTTGGCGAGTTACCAAACTTGTATGAGGTCTCGGATTATCTTGGTGGAACACTGCACCTTTTCTACTGATCAACTGTGGTCTTTCCTGTTTAAGTGAATTATTCAAATTTTCGGTGTACTTCAGAATTGATCGGTGTTGTCTAGTAAAAGCACAAAGAACGATATCTTTGAAATCCCACGAAACAGATAGCATCACTTTTGTGGATGGACATCGGCTTTCGAAGTATCTTGAGCATGTTCATGATTTTACTCCACGATCTCTTGCGTATAACATTGCTGTAGACAACCCATTTCCCGTCCCCAATGATGAGCTTATAAATGGATCATTTGATAGACGTCTGAAAGGCAAATCACAGACGTCAAGGCGACGGCACAAATTTCTTTCCGTAAGTAACTGCGGATAGCGTCCTCCGGTCGGTTATTTTTGGCTGTGTTGACAAGATCACTTTGTGTTAACTTTCTGCGTTCATTGGAAGTATTTCGTGGAAATTGAGCTACAATTCAGTTTCATTTCCGATTCTGAAATTT
>CALYDF020006038.1:0-13795 GCA_944474145.2 Dicrocoelium dendriticum | reverse complement strand
CACACAGACTGTGAGTGCCCATCGTGAGCTTTGCACTGCAAAAAGCACTTTCACAAATAAACACTTCAAAACCTGGACTGGCTCCCTTAGTCTATATTGCAAAATTCGGCGTTTATGAATTACGGAATCTTCAATACCCTCAAGGTCTACGGGAAGAATCTTCATACCACCAGATGCTATAGTGCTGTCATGAATCAGAGACGGAATTTGAGCCTCGGTATCTACACTCGATAGAAACGTAACATTTAACTTTGCATGCATAAATTTCAACCCAAGAATATATGGTCCTCGACGTGTGACAACAAAGTTACAGTTAACAAGATTGCTGGCAAAATGCAGCAATTTAACATAGGAACACTGACCAGTAATTCCCCGGATGCTACTAGAGGTTGGATGTAACTTCAAACCAGGATAAATGTGGCGAAGACTGGAGTTGCCACTCGGTCATGCGACACTAACTGTGTCAACAATGTACGTAGATGATTTTTTTTTCCAAACTGAAAACTTGTACAATTGACCATTCTTATTCAGCGTTAGTGAATTGATATCATCGCACAGCCGACATGCTGTTCACATTTGAGTTCACAACTTTACATGGTTACGCAAGCCGACTTGCATTACAAATGTGTCTAACTTTGCCACAATGGGAACACTTGAATTTAGGTGAGAACAAGTATGACGAGAATGCAAATTTCCACATGAGGCACATTGACCCAACCGTTTAGAGAATCTACCAGGATGAGCGACGTTCTGGTGATTTCTCCTGTACGGACGATGGTCTCCATCTGGCTTTGGGAATTTGTATTGCCACCATATTTGTTGCTTAGCAGAGGTACTGTTTCTCCCAGAACCAAACAGGATTTCCTGGTCAGAGGGTGTTTCGCACTGCGAAATTTCGTAAACACCTTGAAAGTTCTTGCAATGATTCGGAATACCTGTAGCTCCGGTTAGTAGTTAAAGTTTTTATTGGGTGTCCAAGCTGAGTAATTTCACGACAAACGTTTAACCACTTCCCTCGGTGGCGTCTTCACTGCACTGCTGCGTAAAGGAAAATCTCACGGAAAGTGTCGTCGAGACGTAGCGTTTGAAATTGGCCTCATCCATCCGTGACCTCTGTTCGCAACGGCTATCCACGCCATTTCATCCTAAGACACCTTAACCGAAGGAGCACGACTATCGCACCTGCACCAACAACGTGGAACATGCCTTGCCGTACATGGAAAACATATCGGAAAAAACAGCCAGACTCCTCAAGCCGCACAACCTGATGGTAGCTCACATACCAATTGGGACTTTGAAGGGAATCTTGTCTAGACCTAAAGGAGAACTGGAGGCACACGAACGCCGAAATGCTGTCCACAAGATACAGTGCGAGAACTGTGAGGAAGACTACGTGGGGTAAACGCGGAGAAAATTATCTACAAGAATACAGGAGCAGAAGCGTACAAGTCGACACTATTATGCGTCGTCACAGATCTCCGTGCATCTCGATGGGGAAGAACACAACGTTAACTGGGACAACACGGAAATCCTGGTACACGGAGGGAAAAGAAAATGAAGAGAATTTCTCGAGGCATGGTCCTCTACGGAGAATTCAGCGCACCTCCGCATCAACCTCGATCCAGTATACCTACAGTTGAGAAAGCGTGAAACTGGACTACCAAGATCGCACGAACAGAGGTCATGGGACACGGTTCGATGAAGCCAATTTCAAACGCTACGTCCCGACGACACTTACCGTGCGTTTTTTCTCTACGGAGCAGTGCACTGAAGATGCCACTGAGCGAAGTGGTGAAACGGTTGCCGTTAAATTATTTAGCTTGAAGAGCCAATCAAAAGCTTAACTTAAACTTCATTTGCAAGCTTTGTGGAATTCCTACCTTGCTCTGTCTGGTACACCGTTATCTTACCATAATAACTGTGCGCAATATGTGTAGCAGTTGCAACGATTTACATAAAGACACTTTTTCCCTGCGGCTGTGCATCTTACCCTACACTATGGGTAATCTGCTATGGTGAACATAAACATTTACGCTTTCAGTATTTTGTGACATTGGATTTTATTCTTGTTTGTATCTTCCGATTGTCCATTTATTTTGCTGACGACACATCCGGTTCACTTTCGAAATCCCTTGTGATTCGCACGCTACCTTGCTCTGTGCTCTTGCTAGTTTCTATTTAGTTCATTGCAGCTCTTTGCAATACACGTTGGATCCGGTTACCTTCTCATGTCTGAATAATCGTTCTCCGTATTGGTTCCTACTGGTTCTGCTCGCAACCGGTACCTGAGTTCCGCTCTACAATGCCCACTGGTGGGCACACAAAATGCGTGCACGAAGATGTGCGGAAAACTACTGAAAATAGCGCTTGGCATATTGTAATACAGTCATGACATATACACAAGTGGGTAGCCAGATAGCTACTTAACAATGCAATGTAAGAGACCCTAGAATTGTGAAGCACGAAATTTGTAGTTCGGAAATGCTCAAATGCATGCCTCGCAGTGCCGAGAATACAGCCTTCATTCATTGACTAGAAATTACTGGAGTGCAATCCTCATGGACCAACCTTGGACACAGTGCATGTGACCCACTTTTCACCAGGTCGACTGCGAACATGTTTTACTCGCAGACCAAGTAGGGCCATTCATTGGACTGGTACGATGAAGAGGACGGTTTCGACTTCTTCGCTTTACTGACCTTGCTCCTTATTGCTGCTTTGCTTTTTGCTGTCGTTAACTTATAAGCGGTGACGTTGTTAATATTTTGGCATCTTCACCTTTATGGCATCCCTTCTACTTGCTTGGTATTACTGCTTTCAGAGGCACAAAGTTTTAAATAACCTGAGTTTCAGTCGACACTGATCGCATGGTATTACCAGAAGACTGGAGGTTTCGAACGGCAACTGACGTTGAAGGAGCAAACCTACCGCAAGCAGATGAGATCATGGCTGAAGATGAACGCATGTAGTCATGATCTATAGATAATGAAGTTGGAATCATAATGCTACATTTAGCAGTAGCATCTGATGATGGGGACTTCACTTTTGGTGCAGTTGTAGGCAAGGGGACAAGGATTACTTGCTCGGCGCAAATATCCTGTGACTCATTAAACTGGGCAGCAACAAAATCATTCTCATTGATAATTAAGAGACTAAACTGCCAAGTCCCGCAAGACTCAAAGTCCTTGGTAGCAGTAGCAACGGTTGCTGATTTGTTGAAATCTTGTTCTAATAATGAGGCCAAATGAAAAAACAAACTTCCTTGACGAGGATGATTTCGTATCCATTAAGCAGCAAAGCTATTGAATTGCGACTTCAAGGGTTTGCGAAACGTGCGACTACAGGGCTGCAGGCGATTTATGCAATGTGGTTCCAACGCCAGCATCGTAACATGGCTATCAGATGCCAATTCTATAGCAGCAAGTTATGACTTTTATGGTCATCGAATATAAACAAAATAAGTTCTGTCATCGCAGGTTTAATGTTGGCAATGCAATATTTGAGCCATTTTACGAATCGATCAGCATCGGACCATCCATTATCGAACATGAGCCAATTGTTTCGGAAGCTGCTACCTTTAACAGATTGCGATCGCACCATTTCCCCGGCAGTATGAACATTTACGGGATGTATGTCCCCATCGCAATAAAAGCAAAAATAACAGTCACATTTTCCCCTTTCAAAACTCGTCATTTTCCTATGGAGCATTTTCCCTTCTCAGCCAAAATTTTTGTTAGCTTTTGAACACACGACAGACCAGTCTCATCCATATTCCAGATCCTACTTCCTATAAATGAGTAAGATCTTAACACGGAACGCAAACATTTCAAAGTCTGGCTACTTTGCCTTGTTGAATCCACTTGCATGTAAAACGCTGACTATCTCAGGACTTCTAAGTGAAAAAAAAGAATTTCATATTGGGAATCCCTCTAACCAACCTCCGCCTGCAGATTTATTCTCATTTTTGTATCGATGAGGTAGGTTTCTCTTTTCTGCGAGATCATATGTCATACGTCGAATCTCAATGGTCGTCAAACCGAAGAGCGGTGCTTCCATTGTCTTTATCTTTTAATTAAGTGCTTCTTCTAACTTCGGCTGAAATTTTTTTCCTGAAGCGACGCAGAAATATATACCCAAGTGCATAAACTTGAAAAACGGTGGGACTTGCAATTACTTCCTTTTCTCAGTGTCGCCTTAAAGTTCGTCGGACAATGTTGAACTTCGTAGCAGTCTTTTTCAAGGAATCGCCATTTTTCTAGTCACCCAGTACCAAGTGTAGGTTTAGAGCCCCAGATTCTTCTCTCTTACTCTTCCGCACATATACTCGAGTCATTCTGGGATGACTATAATTACATTAGTGTTACTAAGTAGAAGCATAAAAGAGATATACAACAAATGCGGTGAAGACGCTCATGGGTGCGTCAAAATAATCAATTTTAGTGCCTGCTATGTGCTAGTCGAACATGACACATGGGCTTATTCGATCTATACTTAAATGCCAATTTGTAAAATATTATGACAGAAGTACTCATTACGCCCCTTCAGATTTCTTCACACTTAAAATAGATGCCAAAAATTAGGTGAAAAAGAACCTAAAGTGTATCGATGGGTCAATTTACCAGTAAGAAGATCATTCGGTGGCTGATTTTTATGTTTGTAGCAGAGGATACGAATACTGAACTGTCGAGTCTACAATCTGGAGTGGGATATGCAGCGCCATGGAAAATGGGCTACTTACCCGCGTTGCGCATCTTACCCCAGTCTACCTTTTTAGGATTCTCAGCCGCCCATATGGAAGCTTCGATGATAACTTGTGATATGCAAAACATTTTTCTCCGTTTAACCACTTCATCGACATAGCAAAAAGACAGATATCACGATATATTATCACTGCGACTGCTGGATAATGACAGTTGGATACTGAGGATAATGAGGACCAAGGCAATCTAACTGACTGCCTCAACTGCGTCTGTGTGCAGTGCTGGACGATTCTGCGTGCTCAATAGCACTTCACCGATTGCCATCCGTTTCGGATTACTATCACCTAGGTGTATTTTAAAAGGGCTTGAAGTGTCCATCTGATGACCGCTGGTCACGGGATGGTTTGCGATAAACAAAGCTGAGTTCCGCTTTGCTGCTTGATCCACCGCCTTGTTGCTACATGGACTATCTTACCCAACTTGGGTGTTCAGCGATATTTGTCTTCTTTCTGCGTTGATAACTTTGAATATGCCCATTTCTTTAAAATTGAATTAGCGGTACAACCAATAGTATAAAACATGCTGTTTTCGATTCTTATTGTACTTCAGGCCTCGTAAGCCACCAAAGCTCGCGGCTCGAGGTATTTCAAAATTTTCTGTGCGAAAGCATTTAGGTCTAGCATTTCAATTTAGGCCAACATGAAAACGATTATAAAACTTAGATTACACTTATTTGTCTCATTTTGTGTGTAATAAAATTGATTTGATTCGTCTAAGATCCATTTTTCATTAATTACAACTCATTTTATGATGAACTGAAATATTTAGTCTTGGGTATACTTCTTATCAATGATGGCCGGTTTCATGACACGTGGTTAACATACGGTATACTTTCATCTGTGAATCATGTTTCTATAAACATATATCTCTGTTGTCGCTTTGAATAAGCATATTTGATGTTATCTAAGCAAAGTTACCATGCATTATGTTACTGCCTTGGTGGCCAGGGTTACCTCAATAAGCTTTGTTATTTTGGAGTCACTTTGGCCAGTTGGCCACGTAATCTTTGAAACCGGCATTGAGTATTATGAGGGCATTATGAAATCGTCAGACACAGCACTTAGCCTAATGTCTGCTCGCCTCGATGATGGCGAGTTACAGCCGCCATATTTTACCAAGAACGAAGCGGCAAGAAAGCGCAACGTTTATTGCACGCGACCACGGTTTGTACAAGCTGCGCGCGCAAGCATTGGTCGACCTTATTTCCGTGCCACAGCACAGCATACCTGGGGAATCACAACACGTCAAGTTCGTACCTCGTTGGCCAGCATCTTTGGGGACCCTGGCTGCCTGTCTGACACTGTAGCTTTACTTCCGTAGCTCCCATTCCGTTCAGCCTGGAGTTATTCTGAAACTTCACTTGTTTATTTGTTCTCTGAGTTTGGCGGTTTGGTTGCAAATGTTTCACCACCGTGCGAGCTCGCATCCTCAGTGAAGTGAAATGCAGCGCGCAATCTTACTGAAAGAATCATCGGTCCGTGCTCGACGTGCAGGTGGCTTTTGAAAGTTGAAGCCTCGCTTTGCGTCCCGTGATCGCTACCCAATTGCATCGATGCAATTTACCAACCACTTCGACAAAAAGAAATAAGGAAGATTGTGCCACACGGTTTGAAACAGAAATACTCGGGCGCCGACTTCAGTTGTGGGAAATGTGGGTAGAGATCACGGGAAGCAAATCGAGGCTGCTACTCTCAAAAGTCACCTGCACGTCGAGCACGGATCGACGATTCATTCAGTAAGATTGCGCGCTGCATTTCACTTCACTGAGGATGCAAGCTCACATGGTGGTGAAAAATTTGCAACCAAACCGTTAAGCTCAAAGAACACAAGAAGAATTGAATCATCAACCGTAACTACCAGTATTCGGAAAGCTTTTGTTCTAAAGCTCTTGATTTATTTGATCTCGATTGCTTTATTCGACTTAGGGTTAGTCCAAGGTACACCGACAAAGGTGTTTCTGTCTGCTTTTTGGCCTATGGACACATCCCTTTTCAGTACTCGTTGGATCAGGCACGTTCCCTTTCGTTGCTCGCGTTCCGCTCTCTGCTCTTATTGTTGGCCTTGGGTTGCGCTGTCCGATCTCGTCCATGGTGTCTGCGCTTATTTCGTTCATCGCTAGTTCTAGCACCTTTCCGGTCTCATGTGTGGTCGCTGCCTTCCGCACCACTACAGTTTGTTGTGTGCAAAGCCGAAAAGCTTTGGGACACTTGGGTGGTGAATGGTCCACCAGGCACACAATATAACAGGTCAAGGTTAGACTCGTTTGACAACGCCTGCTTTTGACTGATTTCAACAAGTGGCATTACCTTTCTGTTGCAGAAAAACTGGCCGTTGTGTCCTTTTGGTTGACAATCTCAGTTCACAATTTTCTCTTGACATTGTCAGATTCTACAATGAAAGCGATCTTGCTGTTGATTGCCTTCCACCTAACTCAACCCAACTTTAACTGGCTGTAAATGTTGCCGTCTTTCGGCCTATGAAAACCCTGTGGAGGGCCAAGTTGACAAAAAATAAAAACTTCCATAGCAAAGTGGTCCAAACCACCCAGAAGTATCTTTCCGCGGCTGTTCAAGCGGCTTCCACATACCACGGATGAATGTGTTGCAGTAAACTTGCGGTCGGGTTTTAGAAAAACTGGTATATACCCAATAAATCTCCACTCTGTCCTGAGCAGAACTACAGAGGAAAATGAAGAAGATGCAGATGCCAACAGTCCGTTCACTTTTAGGTATTCAAGAAACAGTTGAAAAAAATACAATTTGCCGCTGATCGCGAAAATTTACCACAACGCAAAAATACTCCTAATATCCAGCCTGGGAATAATGTCTCTGGTCCAATCAAAGAGAATGTCACCGGAATCGAGCTTTGTACTGAACGAGTAAGTGACTGGGCAGCCAAAGTTTATCTAAGAGAAGCCGATTATTTGTTCCCCGTCAGTAAGGTCAATGACAACCGACTGGAATCTTTACTGATTCTGATTACGAGTGTGTTCCATCATCAAAGAAGACTTGTTTTACTCGAAAATGCATTTTTTTGAGAAATGTACCTAGAAATCTATTGATGTTATAGATGCGTTTTCTAACATTTATACATATAAGTTTCGTCTATCTTACTCTTGCGTTATTTAACGTTGGTTCTGTGTATGTGTTGTCATCATGGCCAAATTATCCCCGTTAAGTGTTAACGTTGGCATAGTAGCTATTGCAAAACAACTGACTTATGGGTACAGAACTGCATTAGTTATTGTTTTTATGGCAACATAACAGTATATCTTATGAACAGAACACTTAATAATATTAGTAAACGCACTGCTAAATGTGTGCTAGATTCCAAACCACAAAGTGGACCAACGTTAACCCGCTTTACTTGTAGAATCTAGAATAACGCAAAGTTCCAATCAAATTTAGTCTCGAACTACACGTAATTTTGAATTACGCGGTAACTATTATTCATTATCGTATGTAATACAACCTAAGAAAGTCAGGTAGAACAACGTTTACAATCACCACAATGTAATTTGTCGGTAGACTGGGTTACAGGTACATTATGGACATGTAGTGAGTGTGGCCGGCTCATGCTAACAGACGAAGTATTCGCGATAGACTTATGGTCACTAAGCTTCCCAGTGCTTGAAAGAAGGTACGAGAGTGATTGGATGAACTTGTATTACGGTGCACTGTTCCCTTGTATTGGCTAAAAGAAACGACACCGAACGACGCGAGCTAACTATGGAAAGAAGTGATGGGCCGCGCTTGGGTACCTCGTTGACTCCAACTGTCGCACCGTGGGTGCATCACGTGTGTGCTGGATCAAACAAATGAACGCAACGCACAGATCAGCATACTAAAAACAATCTCTACGTGTACAATAACATAGCAAATATAGTTAATATTTTATACAACACTCAGGCTTACTGGGTAACCTCCAGACTGCTACGGATAATGATTGTGCTTTCACCGTTTTGCTTGCGGCATTCTCCTGTGTTTTGCTGACGCTCCCTGCAAGGGCTGTCAGTGAATCAACGAACGGGGCGTGACGAATCACGAAGACATTGAGTTGACAAGCTGATAGTCACCGCTTCAACATCCGACGGCTATGTTACTTGAACTAGCCCTGATTCATCATAATGAACTGAGCTTGGTTGTCGAACTGTGTGACCTGGGTGCTCATTTCTTGGCTTATGGATTAAGTGTTTAAGCTCTTCCGGCAGTTTGTCTTTGATCGAATTCGCTTTTGACACAGGCAGGTTAGAGTATATTATCTTCGAATTCTGCGTCCTCTAATCTTGGTGATTTCGAATAAGAGCACGCTCGCTCTCTCTAGTCCCGTGGTAAGCGGCACTCTCAAAGGCGCACTTGGTATGCATGTCATTTTGGTCCCTCTTTTTGGTAGTTGCATACGTGACCGCTGACTTCGCTTTACGTCTACATGCAGCGACGATGCGTGCTTGCTATCAGGCCCTTGGTGATGTTAGAGACACCAGAATGCAATGGGGTATCATGGGCGACAGACACACCGCAGGGATAAACCATTCTTTGCAAGAATGTGGTCGCCGGTTCCAACAGACTCTGTTTTATATTTATCGTGCTTGGGGTAACTGGTCTTACGCTGTAAAGTATACACTTTTTTGACTACTCTTATTTAATTTCGAGCAACCTTTTGAGCAAGAGGAGTTGAGTTCTACTGCTGCTTGTTATGAGACAACCGCTACACCAGGCATAACACGCTGCACAATCGCTGTACCTTTTTCACCTTTCCATGCCAGCACGGCGATGCACCTTACGAATGGAATCAGTAGACTCTCGGTACGGAACCAAATAGAGTCCGGTGTGTAGTATCGTTTTTCTGCCTTCACTATGCTTAAATCTGCGCATTTGGGATGGGAGTTCTTACAGACGTCATTACACACTATTCCAATTCTAATGGCATTAGAGCACGCTTTCGCTGCACACAAACTTTTGTTTGCGGCTGCGCCGACTGTGTGCATCTTGTTTGCTTTGTTGTTGTGTTGCGAACCTCGTGAGGCATCAGTCAAGTGGATAAATTGTGCTCGCCCTTTTCGCCAGCGCTCAGCGCACTGTGCGTGTTTGGACAGGCACATCATCATCATTACACGTTAGCTGGAGGTGGAAAACACCTCAGCTATTGTGCCGCAATACAAAAGGCAAGAAAAGAAAACAAACAAACAAACAGTGGCACGCCCGCTGAGTCCCCAGTAACGGATGGACACCGTTCCGGAGAGCTAACAGCTGGCTGCCGTAAAAGAAAGTCATATTATGCCTAACGATTGAGATCGTGATTGGAGGGGGATGCTAAACAGGAGGGGGATGGACAAAGGAACTCACAACACAAACGCCATTGATGCCGGCTCCTAGCCATATCAGCAAGTGTGTCCAACCAAACGTGTTCACCGTCCTTAGGACCCCAGCCAGGCAGTCTGGATGCACCAACCGACGCCAACTTCGAAGTGAGGGTTTTCATTTCTCTCGACCAAGTCATCACTTGGCCTCCCCTCCTCCTCTTCCAACCGCACCCACAACGCGCAAACAATGCACGTCGTGCGAGTCGGTGTGCTGGCATGCGCAACACGTGACGGAGCCATCGGAGCCTGGTGCGTGATATAATCGTGCTGAGCGGTTCACTCGCTCTTCCTGCACCAAATACACGACGCCGAACACGCTCATTGCTCACGCGGTGTTCCCACCAGACATGAGCTAAGCTGCGAAGGCAGCGATGATCGAATGTGACGAGTCTCTTCATGTCTGTCGACCTGATGGGCCAGGTTTCACAGCCGTATAGGAGAGTTGAACGGACGGCTGCGTTGTAAACTCTGCCCTTGAGGGCGAGAGTAATGTCGCATCTGCGCCACAGCTGGCGGAGATTGGCAAAAGCACCTCGAGCTTTTGCTATACGGTTCGTAACCTCATCTTCAATCCCACGGGTGCTAATATCGCTGCCCAGGTACTAAAATTCCTGAACGACTTCTAGCAGATCACCACCAAGCGTTAGCGCAGGGTTGGGTCCCTGCCAATCTTGGAGAAGTACTTTGCATTTCGATGGAGCAAAGCATAGCCCAAAACGATTGACAGCCAGTGCTAATCGGTCCAGTGTTGTTTGGCATGTTTGGGGGCTGTCACAGTTTAGGGCAATATCGTCCGCATACTCTAAGTCAAGAAGTCGCTCACCAGGAAGTAGCTCCTCACCTTCTAGGTCGTGTCCAGCGAACGCTGTTTCCATGACTTCATCAATAGCGAAGTTGAAGAGGAAAGGTGACAGCGGGCATCCCTGTCTCACACCGCTGGTGATGCTGAAGGGTGGCGAGAGTTTGCCATAAACCCTCACCCTGCCCGAACTATGCGCGTACAGCGCTTTGATAACGTTTACATATTTATCAGGCACACCTTTCCTCAGCAGACAGTCCCAAAGGGCACATCGATCGACTGAATCGAAGGCACCTTTTATGTCAAGAAACACGACAATGGTGGGTCGCCAATAAACATGGCGGTGCTCCAACACTTGACGCAATGTGAAGATGTGGTCGATGCAGCCCCGATCTCGACGAAATCCGGCTTGCTGTTCACGAATCTGGCTTTCACGAGTGCCAGTTAGTCTGTGGCGAATGAGAGAGGCAAGCAATTTAGAGGCAATCGAAATCAGACTGATCCCTCTATGATTGCTGCATTCCAAACGAGAGCATCCCTTGAAAATTGGGACAATGACGGAATGGTTCCAGTCTGTCGGGACTGTCTCCTGCTCCCAAAGTTTTACTAGCAGCTCGTGTAGATCATCTACTAGAGCAGGTCTACCGAATTTGAAGAGGGCTAGAGGAATTGTATCTGCTCCTGCGGCCTTATGCAATTTCAACAACCTGATGTCACGTTCGACTTCTGCGCGTGAGGGCGGATCCAAGGAGACGGCCCAAAGAGAAGGGCACTCAATGCCCGAAGAAAGCGATAACTCAGGTTGGTTAAATTGCCTAGCAAAGTGTTCAGCCCAACGCTCCAAGCGTTTTGACAGACTGTGGATCGGCTGCCGACTCTCGTCGCGTATGGTCTCGCTAACACCAGGTCTCCTGCTGCCTGTTTCCCGTATCAGACGGTATAACTTACGATGATTACCAATGGCAGCGGCTGTTTCCACCTCAGAGGCACGATGAGACAACCAGGTTTCGCGGTCCTTCTTTAGGCTAGCACGTAGTTTTGCCCTGAGATTTTTGCGAGCTTCGTTGTATACGCTTCCAACCGGAATACGTCGGCGAGCATCCATAAGTTCCATAGACAGTGTAGAGACCCAATGTCCGGTTTTGCAATTTGTTTTGCCACATGAAGACATGCCTGCTAATAGCAACGCTTGACGAGTATGTGACCAGTGATCTTCAACAGTGTTTACTGGGCGCTTATTCAGCCCAGATGTCAACGCATCTTGGTGCACATTCAGAACATCTGGCTTCGCCAGCTGGCTAGTGTCAATCCGTTCACATCGACGTTGCGGACGTCCACCGAAACACACCAGGAGGTCGGCACATACAAGGGCGTGGTCAGGGTCCACTGTCGTGCTGCAAATCGAGCGACAGTTTTGGACACAGCCTCTCCAGCGGTAACTGATCGCGATATGATCGATTTGCCTCCATGACTGGCCCGAGGCTGGTAGCCGCCAAGTCACACTTCTGCGGGTGCTGTGTCGAAAGTTAGTGCTCGCGAGAAAGAGACGAGCATCTTCAGACAGCTGTAGTAATCGCTCACCATTATCATTACGGCAGCCCGCACCATGTTGGCCACCCAGATGAATCTCATCAGAGGACAATCTTCCGACTTGGGCGTTTAGGTCGCCAGCCAACACCACAGTATCCGTGCTTCTTCTGTAACGAAGGAGCTCGTGAATTTGCTTATAGAAATAATCTTTTACCGGATCAGTGCTACAGTTTGTAGGGGCGTAAGCCGCAATGACAAACAGGCAACGTTTGTCCCCGCGCTACTTCGTAGCACGGAACGAACCAGCTAATCTAACGGCGCACATCCTACTGTTTACTGGGATCCAATCAATCAGGGCAGCTTCAGCCTGGGACTCAAAACAATGCCGATGCTAGCTTGACCGGCATTTGAAGCTGCATCATCGCCAGACAGACGCAATAAGAATGTGCCGCCAGTGTCGCATGTGGGGGATCTCAGGGTAAACACGGAGCTTGAACCTTGCAGGCGGGTTTCTGATAAACAGCAAATATCGATCGATAGGGTCTCTAGGGTGCGGGCAAGTGCTGCCTGTTGGCCAGTCTGCAGCAAAGTGCGCACGTTGAGGCATGCCAGTCTTAGCGGGACGCGAGGACTCCAAAGTGAAACGGATGAACTGACGTTGTCCGCTTGGTTGAACATGCACTTGTCGACTGGATTGGGGCGAGGCCCTGCGATTGTGTGTGATTTGAGATTAGAAGACAAGCGACTATTGAAGTAAGCTGGGGAGGGCCAAGAATTGGGGGATTGAAAATGGGGGGATATAAGTAAAGTTGGAGCGGGACGATAAGGATGAAGAAGCGCAAGAAGGGGTATAAGAAGACGGGAAGGACTGAGCAATAGCATCCATACCCCTATCCACCCTGCTCGATGCAGCAGATAGGGCGCCGTTTATTATCCTCTGCGACGGCCAGAGCATCAAGAAATTGTTGTAGGAAAGTTTCATTGTATTGCGTGGGCAGAATACTGTCAGGTTGCCCAAGCGTAGACAGGAGAACGATTAGGGTTCTCAACCAAAGCCTTTGGTTCAAAAACCTTACCGCAAGGCAGCAGGTTTTGGCACTGGACTACGGAGCCCGTTTTATGAAATGAGGAGCCACCCCCATTCCAACCCCCGACCTGGAAGACCAGGAGGCTGAGTTTGTCTGGCCTCTAACCATTGACCAATCTGGTATGAGTGGCTCTGAAGGTGCAAAAAATGCACCACCCAGCATAGCTCAATGGATCTCTGAGGCACGCAAACCATCGCACCACGGTAAGGTCCAGCCTCATTGCGATGGTTTGGACAGGCACAAGGTCCTACAGTTG